>JAWNNB010000419.1:0-152384 GCA_035043285.1 Drosophila subsilvestris
CAGTGTAGATAACATCCGTCTGAAAGTTACATTGGAAGCCTTTAATGATAAAAGAGGTAAACTCTAATAAATTTGTGGTTGTTGATCGTCGCTTTATAAATCCGTGCTGAGATGGAGATATAAGTGATTTGCAGAGATGTTGCAAATGCGGAGTTAAAATTTTTTCAAACATTTTAGGAATAGCGGATAACTTAGATATACCTCTATAATTATTAGCATCAGACTTGCTACCTTTCTTATGGAGAGGAATAATAAAAGATTCCTTCCAGATCGGGGGAAGCATGAAGAATTAATGGATAGGGTGAATAGTTTAAGCAGGGGTCCACACAGAGTGTCGGCACAGTACCTGAGTACACAGCCGGGAACTCCGTCAGGACCTGGTGAAAACACCGGCTTAACTAGTCGAAGATCATGAAGCAGTGAACTTTCATTTAACAAGGGGCTGAAAATGCCATTCGACCTTGGTAAACTGTATGGATACGGCTGACCAGAGTAGCTGTCATGGGAATAGGTTGTTTGGAAAAATTGGGCGAAAAGATCGGCGATTGCCTGATCATTGTTTGCCGTCATGTTTAGAAATGATAGCGAGGATGGATGTGCGGACGTTCTACGCTTACTATTTACGAAGCTGTA
Organism: Drosophila subsilvestris; assembly: GCA_035043285.1. Classification (NCBI taxonomy): domain Eukaryota; kingdom Metazoa; phylum Arthropoda; class Insecta; order Diptera; family Drosophilidae; genus Drosophila; species Drosophila subsilvestris. The sequence continues at coordinate 634 of JAWNNB010000419.1, forward strand.
AAACTGTTTAGGGTCCTGTGAAAAGCGTATCCTGCATCGAGATAGGTAATTTTTATAGCATTGAGCATTAAGAACGGAGAACTTTGACCGAGCTAATACATAGCGAGAGAGAGAAGTCGGAGAACCAACTTCTTGAAATTTTTTATATAGTCTTGATTTTAAGTTTTTTAGACTGGATAACTCTTTGGTAAACCAAGGAGGCTTCCCAGATCTAATCGGACAAGAAAGTGGGACACAAGAATCAAAAAGTGTATCGAGTACATTGTAAAATATGTTTGTGCCTTTCATAACGTCAGTGCACACGTACAGAGCGGACCAATCAAAATCCCTAATGAGGTTATTAAGCTTCGTAAACTCGGCTTTGCGAAAGCAACGGACACGTTCAGACAGCCTACCCGTTCGATCCAATACAGTAGGCCCAATATCAACCGACACTTCGAATGTAGGATGGTAGGAGTCTTCAGGTATAGTGAGCGGAAGGGCTCGGGTTAGCAACGCTATGGTCGGATCTGAGACAAAGCACAGATCAAGCAATCGACCCAAGGAATTTTTCACATGGTTGACTTGAGACAGGGATAGGTCCAACAAGCCGTCAATAAAGTCATGTCGTGACATGGGCACAAGGTTATTAGACTCGTTAACCGAAGCCCAAACAGTACCTGGCAAATTGAAATCGCCAAGAACTATCATATGGTCTTTATCTGATAGCGAGGAAGAAACAGTTTTTAAAGCGGACAAGTGATGCTCGTATATTAAGGTATCCGAGGAAGGTGGAATATACGAGCAAGTAATGAAAATGGAAAAGCCTGGGAGAATCAGTTTTACGCACAGGAATTCCAGGTCTTGTTGAGCCTGGACTATGAAATGTTCCGACGTAAAGATTGAGTCCACTGCAATGAGGACCCCTCCTCCACGTCGAGACGAACGGTCATTTCTAAAGATTGTGTACCGACCTGCCAAAACTTCGGAACTAAGGATGTCCGGCTTTAGCCAGGTCTCGGTAAACACAATAACGTGGGACGAGAATGCGAGACTCTCAAGAAAAAGAGTGCTGAGCTTACTACGCAAGCCTCTAGCATTCTGGTAGGTAACTATAAGAGAGGAAGTTAGTTTTTTGGATGGGTAGAAGTAGAGCGGGAAGATGAGGGTGGAGATAGAGATGGCGCACTGGTCTGAGCACTAGGAAGAGTTATGGGGGGCCTATTCTTCTTCTTAGCCTTGTATTCTTTCACCACCAAATGCTCCGGCCAAAAGTTGGCAGAGCAAATGGTGGCGAAGTGAGTCGAGGAGACGCTTATTTTGAAGGAAGCTATCTCCCTGGCATAAGAGAAATTAAACTTCTCCACCTTTAAGCCATCGGCTTTTATTTTGCTTTGAATAAAAGCAGTTACATCGTTAGATGTAAGGTCAGGGGCAAGCCGCGATACAAAAATTTGCCGTTTTGGTGGGACTCCCACCAGCGGTTTTGAAACCACAGGTCTGGGACCTGTGATGGCAATATCCGGTGGTCCGGGACGTCTATTAGCTGGTGGGGGCGAGACTGATGGGATAGTTATGGAGTTGGGTTCGGACTCGACAGACACGGACGCTACAGACATATCTACCTGCATACTCTCCGAAGTGATGCATTCGGGTCCCGAATCTGCTTCACCAGCAGCGATCGTTGCCCTTGGAGTGACAAACGTGATCAACTGCTGCACTGACGAAGTGGTCGGAGTTAGTTTTTCAGATGCCGGCGGACGAGAGGCAGTCGGCACTTGCAAGTCCCGCGGAGTGGACTTCTTGCGCCTCGGAGACTCAGCCAGCAGCTGCAAACTGCTGAACTGAGTTTCCATGGCCAAGAGCCGATCGTATTGCTTTTTAAAGCCCACGATCAGCTCTTTGAAGCCACTCCGCGTCTGCCTCATGAACGATCGCATCTCGTTTTCCACAGCACGGCATTCCTCACAACTATAGTGCAGGCCATTGTTTTGGGAAATGGCATCTCCTACACGGCCCGTGATCCCTACACATTTTGCGTGCACTACGCTTTCGCAAAGCCAGCAAGGGATATTGGGCTGGTCATGGGTAATCTGCTTCTTGCAGGTTTTTTTGGCACAGACAACAGCAAAATCCATGTTGATGTCTTTTAATTTTTTTTATCGAGAAAAAAAGTTCAAAACAAATAGCAATCAGACCAATGTGCACGGTAAATGCTTAAAGCTATGCTTAAAGCAAAAACGGAAAAAACTGAGAGGAGAGAGGAGGGTTGCAGCAGCAGCTTATAACTGAGAGCGCAACGAAACAGAAAGAGCGAGAGAGAAAGAACAGTTATTGGGATTTAGGTGATAGAAAGAGAGTGATAGAACTACGACAAAGAGCGGCTAAAATGTAATGAGAGTACTTACGAAAAGCAACAACACAAACACACGATTAACCGACGCACAAAAATTAATTAAATAAGTTGTGTTTTTACACAATTCTAAGGCATGCACCCGCGGTTAAAGATTGAGTTTAAATAAGAGATAGTAAGGGAGTTAATTTGAAATTAATTTTAGAATAAAACACCGGCTGTTTAAGCAAAATAAAAGGAAAATGCGGAGCGCAAAAAAAAAACACGTCTGGTCACTACGAAAGAGAACGAACGAACGACTCTATTAATTAGCTCTACCTGTCCATTACCACGTGGTACTCCTGTCGCTATCAGCAAATGTTCCTTACAATATTTCTCAAATACATTAGCAGTTAATGCAGTACCTCTATCTGTGATCACACGCTTTGGGCTTCCAAACACTTCACCTTGTTTCTCCAACCTATCAACCACCTCATCAGCGCCTGTAATCTTTGTTGGATAAAGCCAAACAAATTTAGAACGAGAAGGAACGTGAGTCGCTTCTAGTCGCGACTCTACTTTTATACCCGTACTCATTCAGTATATAAATTTATGAGATTATGACTAAAATTAAAAAAAATTTTAATATTTTACATTTTACATTTTTTTGCTACATTTGTTAACTACATCTACATGTAAAATGTAGATAATACATCTAGAACAAATATACTACATCTACCATTTAGATTCTACATCTCCTCCGCTAGGGGTTGCTCGCGCATTGCACAGGGCAGAGTGTGTGCGAGCGAGACAGAGAATGAATAGCGTCAGCAGTGCCAGAGGAGGGGGGGAAGCAACTGAAAATTAATTTCTTCATTCTGGCTATAATAATGATCCGATCTGATTCAGATTCGGCAATCTGATAGATATAGTCATTCTCTACGATACTGCGCTTTTAGTTTTATCGTATCTTCAAAATTTGGCTGCCACAGATTTTCGTCCTTTGTGGAGGCGGAAGTGGGCATGGCGAAATTTTGAAATACACTTGTAGCAGTGTGATATCACATGAGTCTCGAAACAAAATTTGGTTGCTCTAACTCTTATAGTCTCTGAGATCTAGGCGCTCATCAAGACAGACAGACGGACAGACGGACGGACAGACAGACATGGCTCTATCGACTCGGCTATTGATACTGATCAAGAATATATATACTTTATGGGGTCGGAAAATTTTCCTTCTCTGCGTTACACACATCCACTTTTACCACAAATACAGTATACCCCTTAACTCTTTTTGAGTACGGGCATAAAAAGCGTCGACAACTACTAAAATGTGGTTATACTGTTTCTTAGTCAACTCAATTTGTTCAATATGGTCCACATGATACGTAGGGGGTACGGGTAGGTATCCAATTATAGCAGCGACGGCCCCTATTATTTAGCGCATTGAAAAGTTGATTTACGCTTCATTTAAATTAGAAACTCAATGCGACTTTAAAAATAGCTGAATGAATGAGGAAGAGTTATTTCGGTTTCTGTGTAGTTGCGAGGTATTTGTATACCAAGAGGGTATATTTTATTAGCTTGGATATTACTAACAACGAGAAGAAATTATTTACTCAAGAGTAAAAAAAAATTTTAAGCTACGTACAACGACAGAAGTTGGATCATGTAGTTTTCTAACTAAATATTTCTGGAAAGCTTTCTTCTGTATGTGGATATAAAATAAAAGCTAAAATATATAAAATATATAAGATATAACGGTAAATTTTGTTAAAAACTAAACAAACTCGGTACCAAGTCAAAAAAACACTTCGCGGTTGTACTGCCCATCATGGCATGGTCAAAATCAGCCGCGAATTACTTTTTTCGGTCATATAGTGAGACTAAAAATTTTCTCGTAAAAATCGTGGTATTAAACGTGACGTCATCATCTTGACAGTTCTATAAAAGTAAACCAACACTACACAACATCATCACTAAATCCACTCTGGTGACGCAATTTAAATTTTTCTCTTCAATATTAAAACCAAATCAAACAAAATAAAAACAAATACAAGTGAACATATTGAAGATGGGAGAGGGTGACCCTCCCGATCGCCGAAAGGCAAATGGGAGAAATTTGCTGTCCCAAAGCCAAATAAAACTTTTACTCTCGCCCGGTCCTAAATACTTTATTATCTCCCGTACCGATGTTAACGAAAAATAATTAAAATTATCACCATTCGCAATAAAAACGAGAAGGAACGTGTGAGGCGCTTCTAGTTGCGACTCTACTTTTATACCCGTACTCAGTCAGCATTAAATTTGTGAGATTATGATTGAAATTTTAATAGAAATTTAAAATTTTTTTGCTACATCTCTTAACTACAACTCCATCTAAAATTAATCTACATCTAAAACAAATATTCTACATCTACCATTTAGATTAAACATCTCCTCCGCGAGGGAGTGATCGCGCATTGCACAGGGCAGAGTGTGTGTGATCGAGAAATAGAATGAATAGCGTCAGCAATGCCAGAGGAGGTGGGGGAAGCAATTGAAAATTAATTTCTTCATTCTGGCAATAATAATTATCCGTTCTGTGCCAGATTTGTCAATCTGGTATATATAGTCATTCTCTACGATACTGCGTTTTTAGTTTTTTAGTATCTTCAAAATTGTGGATGCCACAGATTTTCGTCTTTTGTGAAGGCGGAAGGGGGCGTGGCAACATTTTGAAAAAAACTTGATTCAGTGTGATAGCACATGAGTCTGGAAACAAAATTTGGTTGCTCTAGCTTTCAAGCAAGACGGACAGACGGACGGACGGACAGACATGGCTCTATCACCTCGGCTATTGATGCTGATCAAGAATATATATACTTTATGTGGTCGGAAACTTTTCCTTCTCTGCGTTACACACAGCCACTTTTACCAAAAATACAATATACCCCTTAACTCTTTGAGTCCGGGTATAAAAATAATTGACTTGAATAATTGACTGGCACCCTTACTGGGGCGTACCTAAGGCTAATTGCATAGGGAAAATAACAGCCTCGTTCATAGACCGCTCAAACTTCATCCTACTAAATGATAAGAGCCCCACCCACTTCTCAACACACAAAACATTTACACACATCGACCTCTGGGAAGTGATAGATGACCTCCATGGCTCTGACCATTTCCTCATCCTCCTTTCCCTTTTCAAAAATCAATCTCCTCCAAACTTTATCTCAAAACCGTCCTTCAAACTCTCTGCGGCCTGTACCCCTCTAAAACTATCCATGCCATCTATAACCCTTACACCCGAACACACACCACCAATCAAACAGAAGAAGCTGATGATCTGAATTTCTCTCAAACATTCCGCTCAAATGAATCCCATAAAAATTCCCTCACCACCTACACCCCAACCCCATTGATCAATCAATCGAGAATGATATATCTTTTATAGAATTTACATCAGCACTGAACTCCTTGAAAGGAAATACTCCTGGTCTTGATCGTATTTCCTGCTGTATGCTAAAAAACTCACCCTGCTCCCTTAAAACCAGAATCCTAAACATCAATAACTACATACTCAGATCCTCTATCCCACAATCCCTTTAACTCAGCCTAGTCCTTTCCATCCTAAAACAACAAAAACCACAAACAGGCACCAAATCATACAGGCCAAACTCACTTAGCTCATGCCTAGTCAAAACACTAGATAACATAGTGGCAAAAAGGTTTTGGTGGTTTGTTCTGAATAACAACATAATCCACAACATACAACTAGGTTTCAATAGAGGCAAATCAGTACTAGATAATTAACTTTATCCACACCGTCATACACCAACTACAACGAGAAGGAACGTGAGTCGCGACTCTAATTTTATACCCGTACTTAGTCAGTATAGTCAGTAAAATTTACATTTTACATTTTTTTGCAACATTTGTTAACTACATTTACATCTAAAATGTAGATTATACATCTAGAACAAATTTTCTACATCTACCATTTAGATCCTACAGCTCCTCCGCGAGATGGCGCTCGCCCACTGCACAGGGCAGAGTGTGTGCGAGCGAGAAAGAGAATGAATAGCGTCAACAGCGCCAGAGGTGGTGGGGGGAAGCAACTGAAAACAATTTCTTCATTCTGGCTATAATAATTATCCGATCTGTACCAGATTTACCAATTGTCAATTGCTTTAGCCGGTAGTACTTTTACCTGCCTTTTCTGACTTTTTGCGAAAATTTGCTCGATATTAATTGCTAATAATCGTGTACATCAGTAAACCCATCAAAGCTAATCATTAGTTGTGCCGGTTATATGTGTTTCACTTGCTAACAATTGAGTCAATATAAATTAAACATTCCAAACGTTAAACAAACTTGCTGATCGACGTTCGCTCTGCTGCCTGCTCTCTTTTATTGCTTTCGCTCTCACTTTGCGTTTTCTTCGAGCACAGTGGTTCTACTGCTGGTTAAAATGGCTGTTGTCTGCAGTGCAAAGAAATGCGAATTCGATGGCATCATGGTCGACGATTCATTCCTCAGCTGCTGGCTATGCGACAATGTTGCCCATATAAAGTGTGCTGGTGGTGGTAATTATGTATGTCTACAAGATCTCATCTCAAAACGCATTGGTCTGACTTTGACATGTTTGTCCTGCCGGGAGATTGAAACCGAAATGTGCACTTTTTTGAGACAGACTCGCACTGGTTTTCAGGATGTCCGGAAGCAATTTATCGCTCTCAATGACAAGTTGACCCTGACCCTTGAAATACAATTTCGGTGTTTCTTACACCGAATAACAATGAAGCAGTTACTACATCCATCACATTCGGCACCGCTGTGAATGCTCCCAGTGTGGGCGTGCTTGCTGCAGTTTATGTTCCCACTGTTCCTGTGCATTCCGTTTGTATCGACGCTGCCATCGTTCCTGCTACGAGATCTCTTTTGGGAGTGGCTCCACCTTCTCTCTCTCGCTCGGGACTTCAACTAAGAGCAGTGGTACCACGCAAGGCCATCTTTATCTCCCGTCTTATACCGGAGGCTAATATAGAGGATGTTAAAAAACATATTTGCTCTAGACTTAACGCCTCGCTTAATGATATAATTATGACCAAATTCATTTTTAGACATAAGCGCAATATTTCCTCCGTTAAGATTATTCTTCCTGACTCTTTACTATCTAGATCACTTTATCCATCTATTTGGCCTGAGAATACAATTATTCATGAGTTTCTACATAAAGACTCTATCCAGAGTCCCAATATTACTGGCCCTGGTAGTTTAAAAAACTAAATAGCCTTTTTAACATTCATTACCAGAACGTACGCAGTCTGTTAGGCAAGTTGTGTCAAATACATACGACTCTTTTGACTTTGACGATGTCGCTTTAACTGAAACCTGGCTTAGCTCTTCCGTCTATTATCATGAAATCTTCGTTCCTAAGTTTATCACTTATAGAATGGACCGTACATTTTTTGCTGGTGGGGTTCTGATTTCTGTTAAAACGGATTTCTCATCTGAGTTGCCCCAATTCAACAATATTTATGGCATTAAATTCATTGCAGTCAAAGTTTGTGTTGGTATCGATCTATTTGACCTGCTCTTACATTCCTCCCAAGTCAGATGCTGAGGTTTACTCATATCACCTTTCTGCAATTCAGACTATTACATCTACTTTAGGTTGCAACGATCATATTATTGTCATGGGTGATTTTAACTTACAACTTCTTTCTTGGCTGCCTAGTGACGAGTGTAATCTGTTGCTACTATATTACCACAACGATTTTATAGGTGGGCTTGCCGATGTCTGCCTTGTCCAAATTAATTCCTTGTGTGGCAGCCCTGCACTTTTGGCGGCGTCACAAAGTCACAAAGAAATGAAGGCAATTTGTTGGAATTCTTTGTAGTATTATAATTCAGAGAAGATTTTATAGAAAATAAATGTTTATAATGGGTAATAAACATCAAGGTACGTAGAAAATATATTACAACGAACAAGCGTCTTCTCTTTGTGCATATTTTTGTTTTCTAGCGTTGCGTACATGTCTATTTATTCTATGTATTCTATCGAAAGTAGTTATGTTGTCTAGAATAGTACTTTCGTGGCGTCAGGGGTAAGGCAAGATTAAAACGTTTAGTAATTCACTAAAGTGTGCAGATTAATAATTACTATGTCTCCCTGGCCCCTTTTTGCCCCATTTGGCAACAAATTTGTTTTCAGTCACATATGAATTTCGTGAAGCCCTGCAATAATGATCGCAGCGCTGATGAAGTAATTGATTTTATGTTTGGTAAAATTAAAAATAAAAGAGTAAAACATATTCCAGTTACAAACAAAAAGTTAAAAATTTTATTAGTCATGAAAAAAATATATGCCAGCAATGCAATCCTTGTTTTTTGAACTATTATTTAAATTTATTATTAGAATGTAACCTTTTAGTTTATAAAATTGAAACTGGCTACTTTAAAATGAAATTTAATTGAATAGATTTGTTCCACATAGAGTTCTAGTTGATTTATCGATCTGAAAAGTTATGAATTTTTAAAAACGAAAAGCTTTGTCTGTCGAATATCATGCAAAGTCGTGAAAACAATCCGGTGCCAACTGGATGCAACAAGGGCGGAGGGAGTAGGCGAAGTTCGATTCGTCCAAAATTTGTTGTGTATAATATTTATCCTAATACTACCAAATGTGCAAATTGTTTAGTCTGTATCTACATTTTTAGACTTTATGCCAAATTTGGGACCATTGTGCATTGGGTAGCTTAATAATACGTGTAGGGGCCACCAATAAAGTTACGCCATATGGGATAAGGTGCGCCTTAGGCAGACTATTCAGCATTGACAACAACAGAGAAAAATATGTCAGAAAATAAGTCGCTATAAAAATCACAGTCACACAAATACAAAAAAGTTTTGAGAAAAGTAGCTTTTATTTTAAAATGGTTATATTCAATGTGGTGTAAGATTATCTTCTAATAGGCTGTTCAGACTGGGGCTGCGTCATGCTTCTTTGCGTCTTGCCGGAGACGCAGTTTTTTTTACATAGGTTAAGCATAGGGCCCTAGTGGTAGCAAAAAGTTGCGTCGCTTTCGGATGCATGTGCGTCCATTCGATATATTCGATTGCTTTTGCTCGTTTTTGCGCTTTTCTGCCTATCAGCGCAACTATCATCACTAATGACAACAAAAAACAGCTAACCTATGAAAACAATTGTGCCGGCTAATAAATGTCTGAGGAAGGAAAAGGTAAATAAATTCATATAATATTTAAAACAATTAGTTTGAATCAATTCTGACATTAGATAGGAGATTTTTGTGGACAAAAACTCGCATATTTATAAGGAAATAGCTGACGCCTTAAAACAGTTTGGACCTTCTCATAGTGAGGTGAAGAACAAGATAGAAAATATAACAAGGAAATATATGTAAGTTACATGCCTACTATTATTTGGATACATTGTTTCGAATTAATTTGTTAACCCAATATTTTAGAAGTGAACTGGCCAAGGTGGGACCCTCGGGTGGAAGCGCAACAACGTAGGAGCAATAATATTTAAATAAAACGAAAAATATTAAGCTAATGGTTCAAATTGTTTATTTATAAAGGAGAGTTATTTAAGAAGTGCTGTGCTATCGCTATTCTTTTCTTCAGAGGGATTGCCAGTCGAAAATGTGTGTCTTTCTTGCGGAGATTGGGCAGAATTCCAACCAGAATATTGAAAGCACTCCTTTCCATACGGAAGTTGTCTTTGAAAAATGCGTCGGTGTTGTCGACAACATCTTTCTCCCAAAATGATCCATATCGCGGCTATTTCAATTTGGAATAACAATTTTAATTGTTCGAAGTCTTGGAAAATTAACAGCCTTCTACTTACAAGGGTCCAAACGCTTCGAGGACGTTGTAGGCCTAGTAAAAGTTGTAACTTGCCTGCAGACAAGTCCGCCGCATCCATACATTTTAAAACATCCTCTGCATTTTCTCCACCGCAGATAAAATAATCAAGTCTGTTTCAGATAGTTGTTTCCTCGTGTTTTCATTCATTTTTGATTTGACTTACAAAATTTGTGTTGTTTGCATCAGCTGTTCTCAAGACGCACGTCTACCAATGTGAACGCCTTTTCTGCGTTATTGCGTCGATGCCGATATCGATAGCAGACGCACCCCAGTGTAAAAAGGCTATTATATTGCTTAATGATACATCTGCTGAAGATTTCTCAGAGCAATTGCTGACTATCGATAATAATCAAGTACCTGTCGATGAATCGAGCGGATTAATATCATTTCCAAATAATTTCTGTAATTTTGTCTCATCAAAAGATGAACTTATCAACAATGTATTTTCAAACATTATTTCTAACTACAAAAATAATGAATGGTTGAGTAGCGGCTAAGAATAAAGATGTAGATGACCTGAACTACATTATTCAAAATAAGATCATTGGAACAATGCATTCATTCAAATCTATTGACTGCGTAACAAATGAAGATGAAGCCACCAACTATCCAATCGAATTTTTAAACTCCCTTGATGTGCCTGGCTTACCACCGCACAATTTACGCCTAAAGGTTGGCTCCGTAGTAATAATGCTTCGAAACATAAACCAACCAAAACTGTGCAACGGTACGCATTTGGTAGTTAGAAAATTTATGAACAATGTAATTTACGCGACGATACTAAAAGGAAAATTCAAAGGCGAGGAAGTTTTCATTCTGAAGATCCCGATGATCCCAACCGATATGCCGTTTGGCATCAACAAATAACAAGGCCAATCCTTAAAAGTTTGTGGTTTGAATCTAGAACATCCATTTTTTTCCCATGGTCAATTATAAGTGGCATGTTTACGGGTCGGAAGTCCATCTGCGTTGTTTGTTTTTGCGCCTGATGATAAAACAAACGAGAAGGAACGTGAGTCGCTTTTAGTCGCGACTCTACTTTTATACCCGTACTCATTCAGTATATAAATTTAAGAGCTTATGATAGAAATTTAAAAAAAAATTTTTATTTTACATTTTTTGCTACATTTGTTAACTACATCTAAAATGTAGATTATACATGTAGAACAGATATTCTACATCTACCATTTAGATTCTACATCTCTTCCGCTAGGTGGGTGGGGGGGGGGGGGGGGGGGGGGGGGTTGCTCGCGCATTGCACAGGGCAGAGTGTGTGCGAGCGAGAAAGAGAATGAATAGCGTCAGCAACGCCAGAGGAGGTGGGGGAAGCAACTGAAAATTAATTTCTTCATTTTGGCCATGATAATGATCCGATCTGTACCAGATCTGGCAATCTGGTAGATATGGTCATTCCTTACGATACTGCGTTTTTAGTTTTATCGGATCTTCAAAATTGTGGCTGCCACAAATTTTCGTTCTTTGTGAAGGCGGAAAGAGGCGTGGCACAATTTGGAAAGAAACTTGATTCAGTGTGATATCACATGAGTCTGGAAACAAAATTTGGTTGCTCTAGCTTTTATAGTCTCTGAGAACGAGGCGTCAAACAAGACGGACAGACGGACGGACAGACAGACATGGCTCTATCGACTCGGCTATTGATGCTGATCAAGAATATATATACTTTATGGGGTCGGAAAATGTTCCTTCTCTGCGTTACACACATCCACTTTTACCACAAATACAGTATACCACTTAACTCTTTTTGAGTACGGGTATAAAAATGTCGTTAAGGTACTTAAGTGAAGAGCAACCTATGTACTAAAATAAAGAAATGATAATGAATGATTAATGTAGGTATTTGATTTTTGTTGTAATTTTACTAATAAAAAAAAATTTATAAATTCCAAAATCTGCCTTTAAGGCGGAACAGAGTCCGCCGGGTCAGCTAGTAAATTTATATTTTTCAGATTCTATATACATATATACAATGCAAGGAATAGGTGATGTGTACAATACACTGTACATATGTATATGTTGATTTTCTGTATATGTCGGAGAATAAGGAATTGTATTTCATAAACAATAGACGTTAATAAAAACAACAGCTGGTTCGGTTCATTTGGTACAGACTCAATGTTGCTGATAGCATAGTCTGAGAGCGAGAGTTGGTCTCAGATGAGCATGGCGCAAGTATTGGAAAACGAAGAATAGAGTCAGTCGAGTTTTAGAGGCAAAAAAAGGAACACTTGCGACTTGCTGTGATGCAGAATATTTATTGAGATATGGCGGATGAACACTTCCGTTTGAGCCTTGAAGGTGGTTTGATGTGTTTTGCTCGCGTTCCAGAAAAAGAAAGAAAAAAACAAAACCTTTGGTGCAAAACTGAAAATAACAACACGGAAAACTAGCCGGTTTTTTGTTTAATCGAGCTTCTTATATAAATAATAAATAAATTGAAAGATTACAACTATATTAAAGGATTAAGGTGAGTCTTGTGAACTGAAAGTTTTGGTGAAGCAGATTGTGAAAATGGCTGACGCCATGGCGTCGAGCCAGAAATGTGAGTCGATGGAGGATAGCTTGTCTGATATGGAGGCTGATTTCTCGGTGCCAGACGGTTCCTTTAAAGCAGTGAAGAGAGGCGCTATATGTAAGTGAAAAGAAAATTTGCAAGGCTATGCGTATGGACAAAAATATGTCAAAAAGTGAGGTTAGGGTGAACTCTTCAGACTTAAATGACATGCTTCACACTAAAAGTGTTCAGAAAAGTGGTTTGCCAGCAGATGTTGAGACAAGGATTAAGCAAAAGGAAAAAAATACAAATGGCGACTCAGAGAATCTTAAAAAATGGACGGAATATAAGTATGACGTTAATTTTGTTGGTGAAGCGGCTGTCATTTTTAACACTGGTCAAGTTGATAATATTCAGAATATTAGGGTTAAAAACGGTTTATTCTTCTATGAAAAAATTAAAGGGTTAAAGCTGCCAGGGCTTTGCAACATTGTTGCTCTAGGCATTTCTTCTTACAAGGTATATTTCCAGAATGGAAAGTTTGCAAATGAGGCTGTGAAGAACGTTAAATTAAAAGATATGAACATATCAGCGTATATACCTGGGGATTATGTAGAGACATATGGTGTTATTAAAAACATCCCTGTTGAATTATCAGATGAAGAAATACTGATGAATATTAAGTCGGAGGTTCCTGTTAAGTCGGTGACTAGATTGAGACGCAAGGCAAAATTAGAGACAGGGGCTACTGAAGTCGTGTGGGAACCCACTCTATCAGTGAAAATTGGTTTTTCAAATGTAGAAATCCCATCTCATGTTATTTTGAATTACTGCAGACTAGAAGTTTCTCATTTTGTACGAAATATTTTACAATGTTTTAACTGTGAACGTATTGGTCACGGCTCACGAACGTGTAAAGCAAAGAAGCGTTGTCTACGTTGTGGTGCGCCGGAGTGCACTTCTCCAAATTGTCAAGTTTACAAATGCATTTTATGCAACAGTAATGAACATACAGCTCGTGATAAAAACCTATGTCCAAAATGGGCACTGGAGGAAAAAATAATGAAAGTAATGTGTGTAAAGAAATTGTCGAGGAAAGAAGTGACATCCCAATACTCGATAAATAATCGATTTGATTTATTATCTCAAAATGAAAATGCTTTTCCTGCTTTACCATCGAAAATGCCTGAAACAATAGATAAAAACGAGCTTGTAAACAATATAATAAATAGTAACCGATACACCTCAATAGTAAAAAACACTCTAGTTCCCCCTCAACATAATTTCAATCATTTCTCATTACCATCTTATACTCATGACACTTCAGAAAATAAATTCCAATACCCAGTCAAGGAGGATGCAAAGTTTGCTGATATATGTGGTCAACTTTTTCGATTAATAACACCATTCATTGATTTAGATGATGCTTTATGCGCGTCCTTTCAAGATTTAAAAGAAAAATGTATAAGAACAGGCAAATCTAGTAAAATGTTGTTAGATAAAAGCTTGAGTCAGAGCCAGACTTTAAAATCACAATAATCATGTCAGTTAAAATATTCCAATATAACATTCAGTCGCTCAAAGCAAATAAAAATGACTTGGAGTTTCTGCTTAATAATGAAGATTTTGCTTTTACGTGTCTTTCTGAGATCTTCTCCCATGGAGATGATCCTACTTTTAGAAAAATTTTAAACTTTAAAGCTGCTGAAAAACTTAGAGCTGACAATTATGGAGGCACTTCGGTACTAGTAAAAAATAAAATTATTTTCAAAAAAATTCCTTTCATTGCTATATCTGAGATATCAATTATACAAACAACTAATTTATCCCGAAATCTCACGATAGTCTCAGCCTATTGTGAGCCAAATGTACGTCTAGATGATTTTAAATCAGACATTAAACGACTCTTTGATAGCATGGAAAATCTTCAAGATGTATTCATATGTGGAGATTTTAATGCCCGATATAGTGTATTCGGTGACAGTATGACCAATTCCAAAGGTCGTTTCATAGAAGATGTTTCCTTAAATGCTGGTTTCTGGTGGTTGAATAATGGGAGCTTTACGTATAAACAGTCTCTAAATCTGGCATCGGGTTCAGTTTTGGATCTGACTTTTACTAACTCTGATTTGATTTTTGACTGGCATGTCCGTCCTTTAAGGATTGGAGGCAGCCATCACTTTCCTATATCAATTACAATCCAGAATATCAAAATAAAACCCAAGTTCTTTCTGTCTAAAATAAAGTTATTGTCAAGACTAAACAACATTAGAGATTTTCAAAACATTAGTGATATAACAAACAGGGTTACAAATGAAATTAAATCATGCACTCACATATTGGAAAACAGGTCTCCAAAGTACTGGTGGACTGACGAACTAACACGTTTAAATAGAATTTTTAAGGCTACACAAGCTAAAGCTATCAAATTTCCCAATATTGAGAACTTTGAAGCGGCCAGTCAAGCTCGAAAAGAATGGAAAAATGCTGTGAAAAAAGTAAAGAGAAACTCTTATCAGGATAAAATTGAAGAGATTAATCAGAGTCCTTCGTCTAGGAAATCTTGGCAATTTTTGAGGAATCTTAAAGGCTTAGGGAAATCTCAGACGCAAGAGTGGTCTTCATCCAATAATAGAGAATATTTAGACTTTCTAAGCAATCAAATTCCACAAACAGAGTTGACTGCAACTGTTCCTAACAGCATGGCAAACTCGCAGAATGCACAAGTATTTTCTATGAAGGAATTAAGTAAGGTTATTAAAAATAAAAAATCAACGGCTGGTGGAATTGATGGGATCACATATGAAATGCTAGCATCTCTCTCGGAAGAGGTGATACAAAAACTCTTGTCTTGTTTTAATGAGTCATATGATAGTTGCCAATTTCCAAATGCATGGCGTAGCATTAAGATTTGCCCGATTCCAAAATCTGGTAAACCACTAGATAACATAAAAAACTTCAGACCAATATCGCTAATCTCAGTACTTGCGAAATCTGTTAATGGTATGATTAAAAATAGATTGTCTGAATTTGTAGAAAAAAACAAGATACTGCCCTTTAGGTGTTATGCTTATAGGAAGAAAAAAAGTGCTTCCATGTGTATAAACGATCTTCTGTCAACCATTCACTGTCTCAAACGGAAAAACAAGAAAATAATAGTTGCTTGCCTTGACATAGAGAATGCGTATAACTGTGTAAATTTGGCGTTCCTGGAAAAAATTATGATGTGGTTAAAAATTCCTAATCAAATTATCCTATGGATTCTGAATTTTTTGTCAGTAAGGTTTTTGCATTTAGGTTCGGAGATTGAGATGGTTACAAATGGTCTGCCACAGGGAAGCTGTCTATCGCCAGTTCTTTTCAATATGTATACTCTTCGGTTACATCAAATTGAGGACAACGACACTAAGATTTTTCAATTTGCTGATGATTTCATAATCTTGTCAGCCAAACCAACTTTTTGTGAAGCTGAAACAAATTTACAAGGCAAGATCGACAATTTTCAGCTCCTTTGTGGAGATTTAGGGCTCAGTCTGAATCCAACAAAGTGTTCTGTTCTGGCTATGACACCATTCAAAAAAACGAAAGTAAATATAGGTATAAATCTGCAAAGTATACCTGCAGTTAGGCAAATAAAGTTTCTGGGGAGAATAATCACATCGAGTTTGTCTGACAAAAAACATGTAGAAAAAATTAGGAAAGAAACTGGAGTTGGCATGAAACTGTTGCAAATGGCCACTAATATTAAGAGTGGCCTAAGACCTCAAGTTGCCACAAATATATATAAAGCTCACATTAGATCAAAAGCTGAATATGCGTCAACCACCATGGCAAACCTAAATAAAGGAAACTTAGGAAAACTTTATTCGAGACAAGCATCTGCGCTTCGTCGATGCTTAGGGGTACCACCAGATACGCCAAAGCATGTGATTTTTGCGTTAGCGGGGGAAATGCCCCCAAACTTCAGGGCAATCTTTTTAACTGCTAAAGAGTTGTTAAAGCTGAAGACTCAAAACTATGATATGTACAAAAGTTACACCTGCATCCAGTCAGTAAATTCATCGTATACGATAGTTGCTAATAAGTTTAGGGATATTTTTGAAATGACCAAACCTGCAAGTAAGTTCACTACAAATAAAAGACTGAATCTATTTAGTAACCCTTTTAATTAAAAAAAACTAAATGTACCTAGAGAACACGTTCTTGGTATGTACTATGAAATTATACACAATCTCCAGGAAACAAATTACCATATATTTGCAAGTGATGCCTCAATATGTGATAATAAAGTGGGTATGGGTATTATAGATGTAAACAGAAAAAAGACTTATAGATTTAAATCAGATTTACAAATCTCGTCTGCTATGGCAGAATTATTTACAATAAACATGACCTGTCTCATTGCCAAGCAACTAAGACTGACTAAGGTATCTATATTTACGGATAGTTTAGCAGCTATATATATGTTAAAGAATGCAGAATCAGATGCCTATCCAGTGGCAAATATTCACAACTTACTGGCATGGCCAGAATTAATCTCTGTAAACATCTACTGGATACCAGGTCATATGGGTATCTCAATAAATGAACAAGCGGATGAAGCTGCCATTTCAAATGGGGTTTTTGTAAGGCTGAACTACACGTTAGGTGAAGCATGTCGAGAGGTCAAGAAAAAAGTGTTTGCCTTATGGAATGACTACTACAAGGAAGCTTCTTCCTTGTCTGGTGGTTTTTTCTTTGATTTATTTCCAAATGTTCCAAGGGAACCCTGGCACAAGAAGGTTAGATGGAATGCTCAGGACATGCGACTCCTGAATCGACTCATGATTAATCATACTTATGACAACGTTTTTTTGAAAAAATGTAAAATAGTTAGTTGTGACCTACATATGTCCAACATGTAACATAACTGAATCTGCAAGTCACCTGATTTTCAACTGCACAAGACTCAAGCCCCTAAGGCTTAAATATACAATTTTTAATTATTACAGCTCTACACACGATTTGTTTAAAGCAAATATCCTTCTGCATATGAGGGAACTCGCGAAATTTGTAAGAGAAGCTAAATTAGACTTTTGATCTTGCGTCGTTAAAACACATCAAATGTAATTGTGTACATAACATATCAAACTAGTGTCTTGGCTTGGAAGTTTTATTTTTGGCCAATTACTCATATCTACGAGTATACGAAATACCAATAGATTGAATACAAATTCGATCATGCTGCCAACTACTCATCTCTATGAATACTAACAAATAATGGCAGTAAAATCGATAGTGTCTTGCACATATCGATACATTGTTTTTGGTCGCTGCTAAAACAGACCAACAAATAACGACACAGGCGTTGAAATCTCAAAAAAAAAAATATGGCGGATGAAAGATGGCGGATGACCAGAACGACCATGTTCCGACATATCTTCTGTCTATATATATAAAAATTGATGACACTTCATGAAGAACAGGCTCACCTAAACAACCAAATGTTTAGGCTTTGTTCGGACTTTAGTAGATGGTTTATGTGAAGTTTGCACAAAATCCAGCGAGTAATGAGTAAGTAATGAATTCAAAAATGAAACTTTTTCCAGTGTTAACAGTACAAGCATGTTTTTATAACTAACATATGAATTCAAAAATGGAACTTTTTTCAGTGTTAACAGTACAAGCATGTTTTTATATGTCATTCAAGCGATGCGATAATTATTGCTTTGCTGGTTTATTGTGTTTATATTTTAAACATATTGTTGGGTGCATTCATACAAACGGTGAGTATTGAATTGTAGCAATTCGTTTTTAATTTGATTTATTCTTTTTTATATGAAGGAAAAATTCAACGAGCCAGACGAGCAAATATAGGTCGGCGAACGCGTAGTCTAAATGGTGTGGCATTACTAAGACGATCACAGACTGCAGATGAACGCGCACAAGCTAATGCATCGCCGCGTGAACGTAATGCACAAAATAGATCTGTTGACCCTGTACCTGTACTGAATCTTGCACGGCGATCACGAATACGTCGTGCTGTTTTGGCTGAAATGATGCGTGCTGCTTTTAATTACAACAGTCAGATTGATTATTGTATGTACGGATACATTGGAATGATGGACGCAATATGTCCACATTGTGATGCGGCTAACTTTCCAGGTGAAACGCCCGGAATGTTTTGTGCTAATGGCAAAGTGAGATTGCCAGCACTAGACACTCCACCCGAACCATTGTATTCATTTATTTTTGGGACATCTCAAACGTCGAAGAAGTTTTTGTGTCATATTCAACAATACAATTCGGCATTTAAAATGACTTCTTTTGGTGCTACTAAAATTTTTGAAGATTTTTTAATCCGACGTTTTAGCTAAATACTTCAAAAAAGATTTTCCCATGTTTATATCAATATAAATCATAAAGTATTCGATAGTTTTAAAAATTGTGATTCAACATCTTTCTAAAATTGCATAAATGTTACAGATTCAAGGCCAGATTTATCATCAAGCTGGTTCGTTATTGCCATACCCCAACGTTGGTCATCAATTTTTTCAAATTTATTTTATTGGTGATGAAAATCGTGAATTGGATCAACGTTGTGCAATTGTTTCGAATACAAGACGAGAAATATTCGTGAGCTACAAAGGTTTTTCCATCAGCATAACGCATTAGTTCAATTGTTCAAAATTGCTCTCGATCGTATGCCATCTGATAATCACAAAATCGTAATAAGGGCTGATAAGGGTTTCAGTCCCTGGATATTGGACTTAATCGCAGAAACTATCAATTGAAAAGTGTTTAGGAACTTCACCGTAGCTACAATTGGGTATTGCATTGGAAAATTGACCTTTTCTCAGTGCGATGACATTTTATTTGTATAATTTTCTAAAGTCACAATTTGCAGGTCAACATGTACATGAATCCGTATCGAATGATAGTTCGTCCACAAGAACAAAATTATATCTTGAGATGTGGTAAACTATATCATCAGTACATCGTTGATATGTATGCCAAAATAGAAACTAAACATCTTCATTTTATTCGTTTCAACCAAGCAAAATTAAGATCCGAAGAATATATTCATTTACAAGATGCCATAGCGAATGATGCTAATGTTAATGAAATCGGACGTTTAACTATATTGCCATCTTCGTATATTGATAGCCCACGGCATATGAAAAAATATGCACAAGACGCAATGTCTTATGTACGAAAATACGGTCAACTGGATCTGTTCATTACATTTTCATGTAATCCGCTGTGGGATGACATCAAAAACAATTTATTTGAAAGACAGTCGACAACTGATCGTCATGACATTACAGCACGTGTTGTTCGCTTATAAAGCACTTATGGATTTAATTGTGGAATTGTGTGTATTTGGAGAGGTGCGTTGCCAGATGAACTCCATCGAACGGCAAAAAAGGGGATTGCCGCAAGCACATATATTAATTTGGCTGGTACATAAAATAATTCCGGATCAAATCGATAACATTATATCAGCTGAAATTCCTGATCAAACTGTTGATCCTGAGTTATTTCACGTTGTCGTTAAAAACATGGTCCGTGCGGTGAAATAAATATGAATTCGCACGCGTGATCGATGGAAAGTGTTCGAAACGATAGCCAAGGCAATTGACTTCAGAAACAATAACGGACAATGACGGATATCCGTTATATCGACGTAGATCACCTAATAATAATGGCAAAACGGCTATCATTAGAATGCGTAACCAGGACGTTGAAGTTGATAATCGTTGGGTGGTTCCGTATCAGTGATGCCAACTATTTTTCGCAAAAACAGGACAAACTGACAAAAAAAGCGGGAAAAAAAGGATGAAAATATTAAAAAAAGGACAGAAAATATATAATTTTAATCGTCTTTGAGCTCTTTTAGAGCATTTTCAATTATTTGATCGGTCTCGGTCTCCTCTACCGGGACATATGAGGCATTTGTGCCTATCATTTGAAGGTACTTGTCCGGTATTTCATAATTTTGACAGCATTTACCGTGTCGGCGTAACCCAAATCTAATAAACAAATAATTCGCTTAAATATATTTAATGTTATGTGACGAGCATAGATTTACCTAATGGAAAGAATTGCATTTAACGTCTGCAAATGTAGACGATTGCGTAATCTGCTTTTAACTATATTGACTTGGCTAAAGACTCGCTCAACTTCAGCATTTGACCATGGCAATGAAAGCAAAGTTATGGCAAATGTTGCCAATTCGAAAAATGGACTGTTTCCTGCTGAGTCCTTATAGTTCTTTACTTCAGCCCAAAAAGGAACAGTAGAATCAACGTTTAACCACTTTATCAAATTAATCATTTTGTATTGGGCTATAATTGTTTCTATATCGGTGCTATTGACATTAAACACCTCCAATATCTGATCTATTGGATATTTTTGCGCACGCAATATATTTTCAAGCGAAAACGCATCGATGTTTTTTAAAACGTTTAAGTTGTCCGGCAACCTAAATAGATTTAAAACCAATTAAATTCCATATTAAATGATGAACAACAGTAGTTCTCGTACCTTTGCTTCAGCTGATTAATTAATGCAATAACAAAATCAGTGCAGATCATTCGAATATTATTTTCAGTAGTATCATCAATAGTTCCCTTCATTTGTTTTAATTTTGTCTCAAATTCGTACCCCAAGTACATATCTCTTTTTATATGCATTCTGCACATGCTTTTTTGTTGCCATATGTGCACGAATTTGGTCTATTTTTGAATTAATACTGCTTTTGCAGTACTTGCAGTATGCTTTGCTTCCATCCGACTCATCGCGGCACATCCAGGCTTTAAAATCTACGTGGCCAAGCCACGAATCGCGGAATTTTTGCTTATAAGCTTCCTTGGGCATTGTTAAAAAACACTTTACACTTTATCATATGTTTTTAGAGATGGGACAAAAAGTGTCTAGTGTGATTACATAAAAATATCAGTAAAACTATCGATATAATCATGTATGTATATTTGTGATGCGATATTATTAAAATTGGGTCAAATTTTCACATACTCTAGCAAAAAAAACAAAAAGGTTAAAAAAGGCCAAATCAAACTCAAAACAGGATAGATTTCCGGATAGGGGATGTTTGATATTTTTTTCAGGCTAAAGCAGTTTAAAAAAGGACAGATCTGTCCGGAAAAAGGCTGAAATGGCATCACTGTTCCGTATTGTCCATTATTATCGAAAATATTCAATATTCAATAATTGTAATTAAATATATTTGCAAGTATGTAAATAAAGGGAGCGATATGACTGTTTTCGGTGTAGTTGGTGATAAAAGAAATGATGAAATTACTCTCTATCAAATGGTGCGCTACATTAGTAGCAATAAAGCTGTCTGGAGGATAATGTCGTTTCCAATGCACGAAAGACATCCTGTTGTTGTTCACTTGGCTGTGCATCTTGAGAATGGCCAACGTGTTTATTTTAATGAAGCAAATGTACTGGAAAGAGCAGCACAACCACCAGCGACTACGTTGACCGCTTTTTTCAAATTTTGAGAAACTAATACATTTGCGATAAATTTATTATATTCTGAAGTGCCTCAGCATTACACATGGAATGTTTCTCCGAACAAATTTCAAAGACGTAATCAGCAGTCGATGGGCATCCAGGCATTTTCCAAACAGATGCAATTGGAAGAATGTATACAGTACATAAAATCAATTCTGAGTGTTTTTATTTGCGACTGTTATTAGTTAACGTCAATGGCCCAAAATCATTTCAAGAATTGAGAACAGTCAACGGTCATTTGTGTCAAACATATCGTGAAGCATGTCTACTCTTGCATTTGTTGGAGGATTCAACACTTTATGATGTATCTACTTCAGCTCATCCACAAAACATACGAATGCTATTTTCCATTATATTATCAAGATGTGTGCCACTAAATTATGGAACAAATTTAAAAATTATATGGCAGAAGATGTTTTAATTCGTATGCGTCTTCATGCAAGAAATACTGATTTGTTCATTAACTTGGAATTGTGCAACGAAGCTTTGATAATAATTGACATGTGTCTAAAGATAGAAAATAAAGCATTAGTACAATCGGGTATGACCGCACCAAATCGTCAGATGCATGATAAGTTTGATAGTGAATTGCAACGTGAGCAGGAATTCAATTCCAATGATTTGCGTTTATTTGTACAATCGAATATAACAAAATTGAATATTCAGCAAAAACGTGTATGTATATGTCACAATCAAGCAAGTCGTTTCCAATAATGCAGGTGGATTATATTTCTTGAATGCACCTGGTTATACCCGTACTCAAAAGAGTTAAGGGGTATACTGTATTTGTGGTAAAAGTCGATGTGTGTAACGCAGAGAAGGAAAATTTTCCGACCCCATAAAGTATATATATTCTTGATCAGCATCAATAGCCGAGTCGATAGAGCCATGTCTGTCTGTCCGTCCGTCTGTCCGACTGTCCGTCTGTCCGTCCCGATGAGCGCCTCGTTCTCAGAGACTATAAAAGCTAGAGCAACGAAATTTTTTTCAAGACTCATGTGATATCACACTGTTACAAGTGTATTTCCGCCCCGCCCCCTGCCGCCTTCACAAAGGACGAAAATCTGTGGCATCCACAATTTTGAAGATACGATAAAACTAAAAGCGCAGTATCGTAAAGAATGGCCATATCTATCAGATTGCCGAATCTGAACCAGATCGGATCATTATTATAGCCAGAATGAAGAAATTAATTTTCAGTTGCTTCCCCCACCTCCTCTGGCGCTGCTGACGCTATTCATTCTCTGTCTCCCTCGCACACACTCTGCCCTGTGCAATGCGCGAGCAACCCCTAGCGGAGGAGATGTAGAATCTAAATGGTATATGTAGAATATTTGTTGTAGATGTATTATCTACATTTTACATGTAGATGTAGTTAACAAATGTAGCAAAAAAATGTAAAATTAAAAATTTTTTTTAAATTTCAATCATAAGCTCATAAATTTATATACTGACTGAGTACGGGTATAAAAGTAGAGTCGCGACTAGAAGCGACTCACGTTCCTTCTCGTTATTTCATTGATTTTAGCGACTATTCGATTAGAACAAAAAATTGCATTGGCACTTGCATCTTCGGGAATTGCTGCTACAGTATGAGAAGGTGGTCGGACCGCAGACTGCATTAAAATTGCCATTGAATGTAAAGGTAATTAAAATTCCAACTTGCAATATTTTGAGAAATTCTGCTGTTGCAAAAGTTCGGCGATGAAAGTCTATTATTTTATGGGATGAGTTTACAATGGCGAATAAAAAATCACTAGAAGCATTTAATCGAACAATGCAAGATTTTCGTGGTAATCATCAGCTTTTTGGTGGTGCTTTGATATTACTGTCAGGGGATTTTTGTCAAACATGGCCTGTCATTCCTTGATCAACTCCTGCTGATGAAATAAATGCCTGTTTGAAGTCATCAGTTCTTTGGAGATATGTACAAAAATTGACACTGAACATTAATATGCGTATTCACCTACAAAATGATCCAGCTGCCCATGAGTTTTCAACACAATTGTTAGAAATTGGTGATGGAAAAATACAAATCTACAGCACATTGAATGTGTTTTTCCAAATATTCTTCAGAATTACCTAAATAATGATTGGTTGAGAGAACGCGCCATTTGAGCACCGAAGAACATTCATATCAATGCCATTAATTTGCAAATTCAAGTGAAACTGTCAGGTGTAGTCACGAATCACGAGTCATGAATCAAGATGAAGCAATGAATTATCCAATTGAATTTTTAAATTCATTTGAACCGGCTGGTATGCCATCGCATTGCTTTAATCTGAAAATTGGTTCCTTGATTACACTACTCGACAAAATTGAACTTTTTGTTTTCACTGTAGACCAAAATGACTACTGATAGATTTCGGGATTTAAATTTTTTTAAGGAATTATGGTTTTTTTTTATGGTTTAGTAGTTCTTCTATTTTTTACATAACTTAAGTATCTTATATCTGGTTACATGTTACTTTGCAGTTCTAAAAAGCTGATAAATGCAGCTATAAATCCGAACCAGGCACTTTGTAGCTGTAGCTTAACGTCTGAAAGATATTAAGCTTTTATGTGCAGCTTTGATAATTTCTTGCAGTATTTTTTCTCTGGGGTTGTATGCCGTTAATGTAACCATGCCTACACACTTCAGCAATACCTGTGATACACTTCTGGCCATTTTTCTTATTAATGACCCTAATAAGACCATATTCTATGACCAGGTATCAGTACCAGATTTTTCCAAACATGACCTAATTTTCTTAACATATGACTTGACTTTAGATTACAAAACTGATTCCTTTATGTATAGAGACTATAAGAATATCGACCTTAATGAACTAGAACTAGAATATAACGCATGTGACTGGTCTTCCATTTACACATCTCCCCATGTTGATAGTCAATTGAGTGTTTCAAACAATAATATTCTGTACCTGTTCAATAAGTTTGTTCCTCTTAAAACCAAAGTAACCAAGCTAAGACAAAAACCATGGTTTAGCAGTGAAATCAAAAAGCTAATGCATCAGAGAGATATTGCTTTCCATAAATGGAAGCGTTATAAAACTGATGAATTTCGTTTAACATACAAACGATTAAGAGCAACGGTTACCAAGGATATAAGATCAGCTAAGTGTAACTACTATAAATCAAAATTCCAGAACTGCTCCACTATCAAACAAAGGTGGACAGAAATGAACAACTTGGGAATCGGAAAATGCAGACAGAAGACTGAGCACGATGTCAATGTCGAAGAGCTTAACAGAAGGTTCTCGATGACTGGTGTACCTGAATCGACAAACAACATGTACCTGAATTCAACCCCACTCTGTGATAATAGTTTTAGCTTTGTGTGTGTCAATCAATGTGATGTCCTTGAGTGTATACTTAAGGTAAAGTCCAATGCGGAAGGCTTTGATAGCATCAATCTTAAAAATCTTACTACCGAAAATGTTGTCCCACGTCACGTATATATTAAACAATGCAATTACTACATCCACGTTCCCGACTGAATGGAAAAAGGCAAACATTTTCCCCATCCCAAAACAAAACAATGACTATAGACCGATTTCAATACTTCCATTTCTTTCAAAAGTTCTTGAAAATCTTATGTCTTCACAGATTGAACACTTTTTGACTCAAAAATCGCTGTTGAGTCAAAAGCAGTCGGCTTTTCGAAAGAAACGAAGCTGCATAAGTGCCATAACAGATATTGTGGAAGATATACGACAGCAACTTGACAAGAACTGGGTTACGTTCTTAACACTTCTTGACCATAGTAAGGCATTCGACTCCGTAAACCATAAAATACTCTGCGCAAAATTGACGAACATATTCAATTTCTCAGACACTGCAGTCAACTTTATAAAGTCTTATCTTACAAATCGATTGCAAGCAGTAGTCTCAGGTACAAAAGTTTCCACTTTTATGAAACTTACGCGGGGTGTTCCTCAGGGATCTGTGTTAGGCCCATTATTGTTTTCAATATATGTTAATGATCTACCTAGTGTCCTGTCCGAATGTGAAGTACATCTACATATATGCTGATGACGTCCAAATTTATGTTAGCAGTCCCGTTAATGAAATAAATGTTTGTGTCAGTACGTGCAACAAAATGCTTTCCAAAATAGAGAAATGGGCAAAAGAGAATGGCTTGGAAATAAATCCTAAAAAGTCAAAATGTTTAGTAATTGCTAAAAAAAGTATTAACACAAATATCTGGAGAAACTACACATTGACAACGCACCCATTTCCTATGAAGACCATGCAGTTAACCTGGGCATAACATTTAGCAGCACACTGTCATGGAGCAAACACATATCAAAGGCAACAGGACGTACCTATGGTCTGTTACGCCAATTGTCAGCGTTTAAAACATTTTTACCAGAAGAAATAAGACTTCTGATTTCTAAAGTCATTCTCATCCCCACTCTGAAATATTTGAACATAGTGATGTTCGCGACATGCGCACACTAGTAGTAGCCTTTAATTCAATTGTCCGATATAAGTTTACTTTAAGACGTTTCGACAATGTATCACACTTGACAAATAAAATACTTGACCTTAGCTTGACGATAGATTGGATAGATTTTAGAACTTTAGTATACTTTCATAAAATTGTAACGACCCAAGAACCGATTTACCTTTACTGCAAACTTAACCCTGCTACATCACAAAGAACTAACAACTATTTATGCCCTCGAACTCAAACGCTTTGCTCGAAGAGGCAGTTCTTTGTTAATGCAATCCGCTTATGGAACAGTCTTCCTCATCACATTAAATCCATTAGGAGCGCAACTCAATTTCATAATAAAATTAAAGAGCATTTAGGAAACCAATAAAAATAAAAACAACAAAAATTCATCATTAAGTATAAAAAAAAAAATAAAATAAAAAGAATTAAAATTAATATTAAAAAAAATAAAAATAAATAAAAATAAATAAATAAATAAAAAAATAAATAAAATGTTAGGAAAGAAGTATTTGCTTTAAGTACATAACTTTGTCAAAATTTCAATGTTTAATTATTAGGCTTAAGTAGATAACATCCAAAATGAATTATATATGTATACTACTCTATATACGAGTGACTAACGCAATAAAAATAAGTTTATACTTGTAGCGATAGGATAAAGCAAAAAAAAAAAAAAATGTTTTTGATTAAGTTTTAAAAGAGCTAGCAATTAATAAATTATTATTTCACTTTACACGTAGCGAAGCTCGTACCGGGCCGCTAGTATATATGTATATATCACCATTTTCTGCTTGAACACAAATAACTTCCATATCGCTGCCTTTATTTACGTACTTGCAGATGTACATTATGATCGATTTCCCGGAATTGCAATACTCTACGTTTATGTGCCTTTGTATGTTTTTGACAACAGAGGCGAATATGAAAACACCCAACGATTGTGTACCTCAATATCACCAATTAGAATGTACTAAGCTTCCGAAGTCCCGTAGTTTTCAGTTGACCGTATACCAGTGTTCCGTAAACTTTTGCGGTACCCTGTCAAATCAAGAAATTTCAGAAGTACACCAAAGAAAAAAACGATGTTTATTTAATATTTATTGTTAAGGCTGATCTCATCTCTTTATTGGATGCAGCCAAAAATCTGCTATCTTTACTTCGATTTACCTCCGATCAAGCACACTCACGAAAATATATGTTCATTTTTTTGTTCGAACAGCACCAAATTTTTCTCTTTCAAAGCCTGTAACTTTTTTTTCTGAAATTCGAATTTATTACTATCATTGACAGCGTGGCTGTTCCATAACATCAACCTAGCATGTTCGAAGATTTTAAGATATTAGAATTCCTGCCTGTCTTTTTTCTGTTCAGCTCATCTAAATGAGCGAATATGTCCGCCAGATATGGCACCGCGATAAAACTATTGTACTTCTGTACGAAACACTGCATTAAACAGACGATTTTTCAGTGTCGATGGACATTCGTGTTGCGCTCAGCGATATAGTATGTTCCGCCCCGGCGAAACAAAGCACCACGATCTTATAGCTCTCAGATATTTTAAGGTGTATTATTTTCAAAAAACATTGACTTTTTTTCGCGGCACACCAAAACCAGCACACTATTTGCGTACAAATTTGGCACAAATTGTAAATATTTAAGCAGATACAAAGTGCGAGTATTAAATTTTTGCTACTAATTAATTATGCATGTGTAAATTTTGCATTAAAAATTATTTTAGCGCCATATTTTGGGCATATTTCCACCACCGCCGCTCCTTCCTCCTCCACAGTGTGCCGCGGCACACGCTTTGCGGAACATTGTCCTATACAAAGGATATCCATCGTCTCCTGTTAACGCGTTTGGTCCAAATGCTAAAGAATATCGCTGGGAACATGTTCCGTCTACCATGCATGGTGGAATATAATTGATGAAATATGATTGATCCTTGATGACAACTGCATGCAAATCCTTACCAAATGTGGCACCGCACAGATCCAAATACTCCATGCTTCACAATGTCTGAAAGCACGCCCGATTGTCCAAAAAATTATATCTCCACTATCTCGTCCCAAGCTGATATATTCAAGTATTATTCATATTTTAGAAGAGTTTGCCTTCATAGTTATCAGAATATTTTAATGGATCTAGCCTCACGAATCTCAACACATTTTTCTCAAGATTTTGGTATATTTTTGATTTTTGTTCCCATCTTTCCTCTTTAATCGTATGTTTTATTGGATAATCATTCATTTCCTTGGAAAACTTCAATGTTCCGGTAATTTCCCGGTACGAAAATCCATATTTGTGGACGTTTTTCATTTCCATGGGTATCCGAGTACTTTAATGCACCCTCCTTCCATCCCTTACATCTTAACTTTGTTTTATGGATGTTTTTATACCTAAAAATACTAAAACTAATTACTATCAATAGTTTAAGACCAAACCACACTTAGAAACACGCTGTTTTTACGAAATATAACTTTTTTTAGTTCGGTGTCCCTATTATTTCGCACAACCCAAAGTCAATGTAGTACCGAACTAAACTTTTTATTATATTTTTCATCATTATACTTGGGTTTTTTACTTTTTGTATATGGAGTGTTAACATAAATCAACTAATAATAATTAAGATCACTTCAAAGTTCCTGAAAATAGCATTTTCTGAACCATGGCCCGGTGTCCTTATTATTAATCACATGAGTGTACATAATGTACTGATGAAACAACTGACGACATTTCAATAAATAATAGTCTTCGTTCCTCCGAACCATAAAGCGGTATGCGTAAAAGTTCATCGCGCTGCACTGTTTTTTAGTTTCTACACCATTAACTGGATTTACCATTTTCAAATGGATATCACCATCGGCATCATCCCAGAACATAACTGGATACTACAAAGCATCGTAACAACGGTGAGTTTCTGCGACGTTTATCAATTGATCGTTTCGTCGATGGAGAACAATAACGGGAATTTGGAACTGATTCCTGATCTCCCTATATCTCCTGACATGTTCTCCAGCGGCTGGTTTCTCTGCATGAATGAGTCTTGTGGGTATCCGAGGGCATCATATCAATTGTCGTTTATAACAAACGCACCAAATTGTTCCGTTCCTGAAGGAGCTCCAGTAGCTGCGAAACGATGAACCTCCTTACCAAGGTATATATTCCTCAACGTTAAATGATAATGATTCATCGTTACCGATGAAGTACATTATGTTCACTATCTGGCAACGGGAGCAGGGAGCCAGCATTGTGAGAGATTTTCCCTTTGATTTTGAAAGTTGGCGTGAATTGGCAACAAAGGACGTCCTTTGGAGCAAGAATTCCTAATGTTCGATAGAAAATGCTTCTGGTTAGCATATATCCAGCAAGTAGAGTTCGCAGTGGCTCTGGTGGTGATTCAAGTTGAAGTAATTTGATTTTCCTGCCAGCATAACACAGTTCTTTCGTTTCATTATTGAACTTTAGAGCCTGGCATCTGGCCAATGACGACATGGCGACTGGATCATATCAAACCGCAAGACGATTGTCTTTCTGATTTCGATAAAATGTTACATGTGTACGGAATTCAGCTACCCTTGCCCTTTCGTTTTTCTTTTTTTTGCGAACGAATCAAATCAGTAGCTGCAAAACGCGACTGTCGTGTTCACAATCGGGCATCCTCTAGCCTGGCTGCACACTTTTCTACTGGTTCCATGATAATCCTCTTCCTTTGTCTAAGCCGATCCGCCTCTCGCACTGATTCCCACTCTACCTCAGTCATTTTTGAAACATTTATTCTCTTAATTTCTTCGTAGCGAGTACGAGGTTTTTTTTGGAGGCATTTTTTTATTTGTGACTGAAACAGGAGAAAGGAACTCTCGATAAAAAAAAAAAGGTTTAAGGGAGTCAAAAACAATACTAACGTTTGACAGCCCTGGAAAATCCAACTTTATACAACAATACTTAAATCGCGAATTTCCGATCTTCTGTCGCTTGTATTGACATAAAAAGAAGATAAAAACCAAGCTTTAACCTCACGCTATAGTGTGTTTACATTTTGACTCAAACGGTTCAGTACTTTTCGAAGGCATAGATGTTGCCGAAACAAACAAAACATTTGTATATATATAAATTAACAGATTTTGCTTTACCTGTCCCAAAACTTATCCTTTGAGTCTTCAACCAAAAACGGCTTAAGAGGATAACTTATTTCATTTCCCATATATGAGTATGAGAGATACAAGCAGGTTAGCACAGAAGCTTGCAGGTCCGATTCTTTAGATTCCTCTCCATCAACCAAGTCACGAACTAGCATATATACAAAAACAACATTTGCCGGGTTAATAAATGCGACATCCTAAAGTAAAAATGAAAAAAAAAGTATTAGCTTTATTGAAGTGGCAGGTGTCGCAACACTTGAGCTTTGAGTTATTAATTATTGCCTGCCAGATTGGCAGTATCGACCACTGTGTGTCTCAAGGAAATGATATTAAATATAGTGTAAATTATATATAATATATATCATACTTTTATATATACAAATTATGACTACTTAATGGGAGAGTGGTCTTTATCCACAATGCCGAGAATATATATAACTCACCCAGGGATTACAGACCCTTCAGTTAATCCTTTTTATACCCATACTCAAAAAGAGTTAAGGAGTATATTGTATTTGTGGAAAAAGTGGATGTGTGTAACGCAGAGAACGAAAATTTTCCGACCCCATAAACTATATACATATATTCTTTATCAGCATCAATAGACGAGTCGATAGAGCCATGTCTGTCTGTCCGTCCCGATGAGTGCCTAGATCTCATCGGCTAAAAAGCTAGAGCAACTAAATTTAGTTTCCAGACTCATGTGATATCACACTGTTACAAGTGTATTTCAAAATTTTGTTCCGCCGCCTTCCACCATCAAAAAGAACGTAAAAAAAGAACGAAAATCAGTGACAGCCACAAATTTAAAGATTCGATAAAACTTAAAACGCAGTATCGTAGATAATGACTATATCTATCAGGTTGCCCAATCTGAGACAGATCGGATAATTATTATAGCCAGAATGGAGAAATTAATTTTCAGTTGCTTTCCCCACCTCCTCCGGCGCTGCTGACGCTATTCATTCTCTTTCTCGCTCGCACACACTCTGCCTTGTGCAATGCACGAGCGCCTCTCGCGGAGGAGATGTAGAATCTAAATGGTAGATGTAGAATATTTGTTCTAGATGTATAATATACATTTAAGATGTAGATAAAGTCAACAGTTGAGGTAATATGTTCATGCAAATTTCTTTCATGTTGTGCATGTAATTTTTTTAAAATTTAATTAATACCAAATACGCTGGGGACATGTCGCACGGGTCAAAAACTCCTAGGATAATAACCGTTAAACAAACGGGAAGGAGCGTGTGGGTCGCTTCTAGTCGCGACTCTACTTTCATACCCGTACTCAGTCAGTATATAAATTTGTGAGATTATGATTGAAATTTTAATAGAAATTTTAAAATTTAAAATTTTTTTTCTGCATCTGTTAACTACATCTCCATCTAAAATTAATCTACATCTAAAACAAATATTCTACATCTATCATTTAGATTATACATCTCCGCCGCGAGGGGGTGATCGCGCATTGCACAGGGCAGAGTGTGTGGATCGAGAAATAGAATGAATATCGTCAGCAATGCCAGATGAGGTGGGGAAGCAACTGAAAATTAATTTCTTCATTCTGGCAATAATAATTATCCGATCTGTACCAGATTTGGCAATCTGGTACATATATATAGTCATTCTCTACGATACTGCGTTTTTAGTTTTTTAGTATCTTCAAAATTGTGGATGCCACAGATTTTCGTCTTTTGTGAAGGCGGAAGGGGGCGTGGCAACATTTTGAAAAAAACTTGATTCAGTGTGATAGCACATGAGTCTGGAAACAAAATTTGGTTGCTCTAGCTTTCAAGCAAGACGGACAGACGTACGGACGGACAGACATGGCTCTACCACCTCGGCTATTGATGCTGATCAAGAATATATATACTTTATGTGGTCGGAAACTTTTCCTTCTCTGCGTTACACACAGCCACTTTTACCAAAAATACAATATAACCCTTAACTCTTTGAGTCCGGGTATAAAAATAATTGACGTTACATGCGGAGGAGAAGTAGACTCCTGCAAAAAAAAAAAAGGGTGACCTACTAATCATAACTAAGAATCTACAACAAACCAACAAACTGCTAAAGATGACTCACACGTTTCGGACACACGTTTAAATTGTGTAAACACGATAAAACCTGCATCAACTGTGGAGACAAACACCACACAAATGACGAATTGTACGAACTCTGCAACATAAGCCCCAGCTGCATCAACTGCAATTCAAACAAAATATCCTCCGACACCCACAATTTGATCGATAAAAATTCCCAATCTACATTAAAGAAGACGAAATAATCGCCATTAAGACCATACACAAATGCCAGAACAAGAAAGCATAAAAAATGTACAACAAAAAAAACCAATCTGGTCCTCAGACCTATGCGAATATCACAAAAGAGCAGGAAAAAATCACCGATAAAACGCCAACACCATCAAACAAAACAATCCAACAAAGTTCTCCCGCAAAATTATTACCTACGACCTTCAATTCCCGGACACTCAGCCCAGTACTTCAATACCACCTCAACTAGCACAAAACAAAAAACATAACAAAACTCAAATTCTTCCAAGATCGACATCAAAAAGAGCAATCAAAAAATATGCATCAAGGATAAAGATGATTTTGTTGAACTAATAAGCAAAAACACCTCCATCGTCGCCAAGAATAAAGACCGAAAACTTTAAATCTTCTTAACTAAACAACTTCCGTACAAATATGCTCAAAACAATCCAATGGAATATACACGGTGACAGAAATAACTATATAGAATTACAAACACTTATGAAAACATACAATCCCCAAATTTTAGCCTTACAGGAAACACAGTTATATACAGCTCACTCGCAAACCCTATTAACTTTTCACTATATTGCAACAACAACATTACTAATGCATTTGAAGGCACAGCGCTTCTCATACATAACTCCATCTCACATACCCAAATTACACTAAACACAGACTTTGACGCAGTAGGTGTCACCATAACATCCAAAACAAGGCTCAACATCATAACCGCCTACATCTTCGCAAACAAATCCTTCAATTTAAATAGAAATTAAAACTTTACATTCTGGCTATAATAATGATTCGATCTGATTCAAATTCGGCAATCTGATAGATATGGTTATTCTCTATGTTGGAAGCTGCCGAGCTTTTTCGGCAACTCTGACTCCACATATGCAAATAATTAAATCCGTTGGTTTATTTTATAACTGTTTTTATTGATCGATGGGTAACAATAGATTTGAGGCCGTGGCCGTGAACTACGATTCGATGCGTTCGACAAATAATTTGGACTGACGCAACGCAGGACGAAGCAATGCAATAAGTAATGTAATGATACAGTGTGCGGGTACGGGTATGCGCTGAGAGAGCGATTTACAATATAAGAGATGAGATGTGATTGACATTAACGGCTATTAACGGCTGCTGCTCCGAACATACTCCCCCCAGTTGAAAGACCAGGGCTTTTAACAGGATCCACAACGGGTAGGACGCACAGCTTGTTGACAGCTCGACGAGTGGTTCGAGATGGTGTCCTCAGGATAGCAACTCGCACAGCCCCATCAGCTCCAGTAATGACCTCGATCACCCGTGCTAGTGGCCACTTCAACGGTGGCAAGTTTTCGTCCTTGATGCAGACGACGTCGTTGACTTAGATCGATGGCTGCGGTGTGCGCCATTTGCCACGTTGTTGGAGCAGAGTCAAATACTCCTCACTCCAACGCTTCCAAAAAATCTGCTGAGCACAGGCGACTCGTTGCCAGCAATCTAGTCTATTAAAGTTAAGACTCGTAACATCTGGATGGGTTTTCTGAAATTGCGAGAAGAGGACGAGAATTTAGAATTTAGATGTTTCTCGCTTATAAACAGCCGCCGAAGGTCGTCCAACTCGTTCCTTGCTCCCACAAAATTGGTGGCATTGTCCGACCAAATGCATCGGGGTATGCCGCGCGTGGCAACGAAGCGCTTGAGAGCACTGCAGAACTGCCAGAACTGCAAGCGAATCGATCCTATTAGCGACTGCGGACCAGCATGGTGATGCTTCCTATGAAAGTGCATGATGATGGCGACCGTCAATGGATGATCCCTGGGCAAAATGATTGGGTGGCGTGCATCGAAGCCAAGAGTTGAGCGACCACCAACACGAATCAACCCAACGTCATCTATGAAGGGCGCGAGAGATACAATGCAGCTGGAGGACTCCACACAGTTCCCCTTCCGCAGAGCACGGTACTCAGGATAGAGGCGTGCCAGTTGAACGATGCGACACAACAAATGCGATCCTTTGCGAAGGTCTTCAGACGAGAGATCCGGGGACCTTTTCTTATTGATGAACTTATGAATATATCCAAAAATGCGCATCATGACTCCGAATGAGTTAATGTGCTTAAACGAAAGCGAGATGTCGACTCGCTCAGACGACAGCAATACTCGATGTCTAATTTCCGGAAGACTGAGCTCGGGCGAACAACGCTCAGGCCAGCTACTTCTTCCGCCTTGCAAGAAGGAAGGTCCATTCATCCACAACCTAGACTGCAAGAGCTCCTGAGGCGCTGCTCCCTTTGACAGAATGTCAGCCGGGTTCATTTCAGTTGGGACATAGCGCCAATCCATGCCCCTCGTAAGTTGCTGTATTGCAGAAATCTTGTTTGATACGAACACGTTAAATTTTGATGGTTCCT
Source organism: Drosophila subsilvestris (assembly GCA_035043285.1). Classification (NCBI taxonomy): domain Eukaryota; kingdom Metazoa; phylum Arthropoda; class Insecta; order Diptera; family Drosophilidae; genus Drosophila; species Drosophila subsilvestris. Next base: position 36,137 of record JAWNNB010000419.1, read on the forward strand.
CTCGCAACCAAGACAGTACCACAGTTGAATCCGACCAGCAATGGATCGGGCAGTCGAAGGTATCCATTTTTCGGATTTCGCGAAGTAAATTGGACAATAGGAACGCTGCACGAAGCTCAAGCTTAGGCACCGTGATTGTTTTCAATGGTGCAACTCTAGCCTTCGAGCAAAGAAAATGTACCTCAGCGGCGGTATCCTTAAAGGACCGAGCATAGATACAAGCCCCATAGGCCTGGAGGCTGGCATCGCAAAAGGCATGCAATTCCAACCTTGCCTTAGGTTGAAGTATGTAGCGAGGAAATGTAGCGTGACCCACAGTAGCGAAGTCCTCGCAGAACTCAGCCCAAGCCGATTCCCACGGCTGAGGAAGACTTTCATCCCAATGCAGCTTGTCTCTCCACATGCGCTGCATGATGATTTTCGCTCGAGTCAATGTTGGTCCAATCAATCCCATAGGATCATAGCACCGTGCAATAGTCGACAACACCGAACGCTTAGTGTGTTTGCCAACACCGATTTGAGGTGCAAACGTAAACAAGAACTTGTCCTTACGGGGTTCCCAGATGAGTCCAAGCGCCTTGGTCACATCGCTGCCATCATCAAACTTCAGAAAACTTTTCCTTTCGGCCTCAGGGACTTCACAAAGAACATCAGGAGAGTTGGAGCACCATTTCCTCAATTGAAAATTGCCTCAAACAAGAAGATCCGTGGCTTGACGCATAATATCCAGCACTTCCTTGAATGAATTGCCTCCAGAAATCAAATCGTCCACGTAGAAGTGCTGTAGAATGGTTTCCGAACCCAATGGATACGAAGGCGACTCATCCTTGGCCAGCTGATGCATAGCTCGAATAGCTAAAAACGAAGCAGGCTTAGTCCCATAGGTGACAGTGTTTAGCTTGAAGATCTGTATGTCGCCGTCAAGAGATTCCCGCCACAATATGCATTGGAGCATGGTGTCAGGCATGGAGACACGCACGTACCTATAAATTTTACCGATATCACCTGTGAGAGCAATGGAAAATGTACGAAATCGAATGAGAGTGTGAAACAGCTTGGCTTGAATGGTGGGACCTGACATAAGCAGATCATTCAACGAAAGACCAGATGTGGTAGCTGCAGAGCCGTCGAATACGACTCTCAGCTTTGTCGTGGAGCTGTCCTCTTTAATGACACAATGATGCGGCATGAAATACTTGCACTTGTGCCTAACTTCCTTTGGCACCAGAGACATATGATCAAGGGCCAGGTATTCTTTCATAAATGCCGAATATTTCGAATAAAAATCTGGACTACGCACGAACTTGCGCTCCAAATTTTCCAACCGTCGTTTTGCTTGCAAGTAGGAATCACCCAAGGACTCCAAACTTCGCTTCATGGGCAAGTTAACGGAATATTCCTCTGAGGGTAGTCGAGATGGTTGACAAAGTGTTCCTCGCAGTGCAGCTCCTCCTTTGTTGCCCTAGCGATTGGCTCAAAGATGTGCTCCACTTCCCAAAATTGACGAACCAACTCATCGAGCCGAGTGCTGTGATTGGTGTCATCCGAAGATTTGGTTGCGATGAACGACGAGTTGTTGACGGCCGAGTGTCCGCCACCAGAAAGAATCCATCCTAGATGTGTCTTTTGCAGCAACGACAGTCCAGGCGCCAGCTGAATTTGCCCCACATACAGCAACTCGAAGAAAAGTCCGGCTCCGATGAGCAGGTCAATCCGCTGCGGCTTATGGAACGAAGGATCAGCAAGCTGGATATTCGAAGGTACAGGCCAATTAGCAGTGCTAACTGTCATGCTAGGTTGATGGTCCGTAATCTTCTGGGCAACGACGGCAGTGATGCTAGTGGTGAACTCTGAAGTCCGAGATTTCAGAACGAGATATACCGAGATACCTTCTGTTGGGAAGCTAGCATCTCCTATGCCAGAGACAGCGGTAAGCGATTTGGTTTTTCGAAGGTTTAGCTGATTAGCTAGACGACTAGTTACAAAATGCAATTGCGATCCCGAGTCCAAAATTGCGCGACATGGCACGAAAGTTCCAACGCTGTTTTTTATGAGAACGACGGCGGTGGCTAAAAGCACAGCATCAGATGGACTGTGGGATATTAGTGCTTGAGGCAAAGAGGGCGACAATGCAACCATGGCAGAACGACTTGGTTGTGCTTGTGTGGCTTCAACTGGAAGCACAGATTGGACAGGCTCTGTTGGACGAATGAAATGCAAAAGAGTGTGATGCTTCGATCGGCAAGTGCGACAGGGACCTGATGTACACTCTCTCAATTGATGGCCCTTTCGTAGGCAATTAAGGCATAGCAAGAGCCTCTTGGCTTCTAGGCGACGATCATTCGGCGATAGAATTGTAAACCGTTGACAATTGGCAATCATGTGATTAGTGCTCTCGCACAGTACACAGGAAACTGGAGCGCTCGAGGTTACAAACGACTTTCTTTGATGCGTACTCACGGTTTTTCCTGACTTGCCAACCTGACCATCTTGTCCTTGCATGGATTGATCCGCATTTTCAAGCGTTCGACATCTTTTCTCCAAAAATCCAGATAATTTTTCCCAAGATGGTAGCTCTTGATTTGACGAAGACTCCTCCCATCTATTTTGAGAGACCTTGTCCATCTTCTGAAGCACAGTCTGCACGAGAATACAATCCGCCACTTCTTCCTTGGTTGCAAGAGATTCCATAGCACGAATATGCGAAGTAACTCTATCAGTCAGCTCCCTCAACCTGCCCACAGATGCGTCAGCCTTCTCCAACCCAAATATCCCTCTGATGTGTGCCTGCAAAATATAACGTTTATTGTCAAAGCGTCGCTTCAGAATGTCTAGTGCTACGATATAATTAGCTTCATTTATTTCCAGAGAGCTGATGGTATTCAGGGCTGCGCCACTCAAGCAGGAACGTAGATGCTGCAGCTTTTCGATAGGGCTCAGCTCGGACTCCTTGTCAATAATCGCGGTGAACATTGAGAAGAAATTGGCCCACTCCGTATAACTTCCACTGAATTTGGGCAGCTCCAGAAGAGGTAACCGAGACCGATTGGAAAGTACGACGATTGACTGCGATTCACTAGAGTTGTCGTTGAATGTGGAACAGTGCTTATTGTTCGAGCGACTTCCAAGCTCGCGCTGAAGAATGGGCCTCAATGACAATATGGACGAGTCGAATTTGGCAGGAATTTCACTGGACATTGACTCAAAATCCACTTCCTCCAAACTGGTGTGTGCCACAACAAAATTTGATTTTAGCTCCGTCAATGATTCCAGCAACCCTCGCAAGTCGTATTCATCCATTTTGCGCAACTTTTCACTATCCATCTCTGTGCGTATGGACTCTAGCCGATCGAAAATAACCTAGCTTCAGCCTATGAAGGAAACACGAGATGCAGGCTCAGAGACTTGGGTGCTGGCTGCGTGCGCACTAAAACTTTCTCCAGATGCGGCAGCGCCAAATGTCACAGAATCACTTTCATTGCCCATGGCAAACGATCCACTCTTCCTGCTATTATTTTTATTGCCCATGGTTTCGGCTATAGAAAACGGTTGAAGCGAAGGGTGCTTGTCGATCACAGTTAAATATGATTATGCAACGCATCGTTCATACGAGTTCAAACGAGTTCAAAAACCCTTTTGCGTTCACGTTTTCGGCACTTGTTATATGCGAAATGTATGCACCGGTAAAGCAACGAAGCGACGACCGAAAAACCAACAATTATGCACAAGAGAGAACGTTCGAGATGTACTTTGATTTCGAGTTCGAATTCCAGAGAGTTCTTATTGCAGCCGCTCACGAGCGCGACCAAAGAGGAGACGAAGAAAACTAACGGACCACGCTTGGAACTCTATGCAGCCGGTCTCGACAGTGCGTTGCGCAGGCTGAAGCAGACGGTGAAAGAGAAAACGAAAACGAATAGCGGGCCGCTAGAACTGCTACGGTGGGCCACAATGACTTTTTGTTCGCTATTTTTTCCACAAATGTCACGTTAAACCTTCAACATTGGTTTGATTAAATGGTTTAAACACTTTTAACGCACTATAAATCCACGGCGATCACGTCGGGGTCACCAAAATGTTGGAAGCTGCCGAGCTTTTTCGGCAACTCTGACTCCACATTTACAAATAATTGATTCCGTTGGGTATATTTTATAACTGTTTTTATTGATCGATGGGTAACAAATAGATTTGAGGCCGTGGCCGTGAACTACGATTCGATGCGTTCTACAAATAATTTGGACTGCCGCGACGCAGGGCGAAGCAATGCAATAAGTAATGTACTGATACAGTGTGTGGGTACGGGTATGCGCTGACAGAGTGATTTACAATAAGAGATGAGATGTGATTGACATTAACGGCTGCAGCTCCAAATACTCTACGATACTGAGTTTCTAGTTTTATCGTATCTTTAAAATTGTGGATGCCACAGATTTTCGTTCTTTGTTGTGGTGGAAGGGGGCGGGGCGAAATTTTGAAATACACTTTTAGCAGTGAGTCTCGAAACAAAATTTCGTTACTTCATCTCTTATATCTAAGCGAAAAGGTTTGCAGTGCGCTAATGTGCGTATACAACAGGCAAAACGGAACATTGTATTGGTGCTAACAATGTGATACACACGTATGTGAGCGGCAGAGCAGCAGCAGCGCCTTTTCCTAAGCACAATAGATAGGTTCGTACCGAGCCCTGGCTTACAGGCATTGATAGCAAGCTTCCTCGTGATTGGAATAAAAATGGAAAAATTTTGTTTCGTGTGATGATTAAGCATAATTTTTTGCGAAAATAACCATCACTGAAATCAAGAAAAAGCTTGATAAATATTATGGGATCTTCTATCCATCGATTTCAATTGTAACGAGAAGGGACGTGTGAGTCGCTCCTTGACGCGAATCTACTTTTATACTCGTACTCCGTCAGTATATAAATTTGTGAGAATTTTGAAATAATTTACATTTTACATTTTTTTGCTCCATCTGTTATCTACAATGTCGATAATACATCTAAAATGTATATTATACATTGTGTAGGTAAATCAGATTCTACATCTTCTCCGCAACGGTCGCACACTGCACAGGGCCGAGTGTGTGCGAGCGAGAAAGAGAATAAGTAGCGTCAGCAGCGCCAGAGGAGGTGGGGGAAGCAAATGAAAATTAATTTCTTCATTCTGGCCATAATAATGAACCGATCTGTACCAGATTTGGCAATCTGGTAGATATAGTCATTCTTTACGGCGGAGGGGGCGTGGCAAAATTTTGAAAGAAACTTGATTCAGTGAGATAGCACATGAGTTTTGAAACAAAATTTAGTTGCTCTAGCTTTTATAGTCTCTGAGATCTAGGCGCTCATCGGGACGGACAGACAGACATGGCTCTATCGACTCGGCTATTGATGATGATCAAGAATATATATACTTTATGGGGTCGGAAAAATTTCCTTCTCTGCGTTACACACATCTACTTTTACAAAAAATACAGTGTACCCCTCTTCGAGTACGTGTATAAAAAAGTGGTTTATTGGACTTCGTTGCGCCCGTACAAGCACCAACGAAGCCGCACATCCAGGACCCCAACTATGGTCCTACACCCAAAGAAATTAAAAAAATCATGATATGGTATTGCCTGATCGTAGATTGAAATTCCAAGATTTTCTGGAAGCCATAGGTAACCACATTGATTATTTGTTTAAATTTTGAATGATCCCTCGATCACAATGTATGACAACTTCAAAGGAGTTTTTGGCCTTGTTTAACCACAATAAGGACGAGCTTCTTTTCCGTTTCGTTAACGTGGATAAATCGTGGATCCAGCAGAGCACACCAGAGACCAAAGCTGTCAAAACAGTAGGTCCCTCAGGGCGATTCTAGGCAAAAGAAGGCTGAGGTGGGTTTTGAGACAATAAAGTTATGCCGAACGTTTTTTTTTAATGCTAGTAGTATTAACCACATTTTAAGCCTTCAGAAAGGTTTAAACAGACAATGACGAATATTATGCCACCTAATCGGATCGATTTAATGAGGATTTGAAAAGAAACTACAGCATTTGGCCAAGGGTGTAAACATGTGCAGCTTCCATTCAAAAAATCCATGAATTCCATGAATTCGATCACTTCGTCAGCAGTAAATTATGCGGTTGAGTTCCTGGCGCATCAAGCCAGTTTGAAAATTCCGTGGAATTCCGGAATTCAGGCAACCTTATTTTTTGCTGCTATTATTGCACGTTCACTAATCCAATCAAGATTTTTATAATTTTGTGCAGTCACGGGAAACACTTTAGTGATTACTTCCTCCTTCGAGATCAAAATTTGACGGAAACGATATCAATCCAGTCGAAATATCATCAGGAATTTGGACATTGCCAAGCAGTCGTCTCGATAATTAAGTAGCTGATGGGTCGTTTTGGAACGCTGCTCTCATGTTTGAGAACTCCAACTTTTTGACACGCTGCCATGAATTAAGTTCATCGGCAGCATTAGATTTCAGAATGACATACAGCGATTGACGGAAATCTCCAGTGATCTATATCAGAGCCCCACCAAATAGTTTTAAATTACCTCGTAAATCCTTCATCGTTTTATGAACTGCCTCCAAAGCTCGTTTATGCGTCATCGTGCATTCATCCCAAATAAAGATTTTGCATTCTCGCTTTAGTTTCGCTGTCGCCGAGTTCTTTGGGACTATGCAAGTTGGCTGGCCAACCGTAAGAAAATTTATCAACATCGGAATGTGCAGCCTTCCAATAATGTGGCAGCAATTCCAGAGATGCAATTTGAGATATTGACCGAATTGTTGCCAGAATCAACAAAATGACGAATGTCTTGCCAGTCCCACCGGGAGCATCAGGAAAGTAAATGCCTTCTCTCGTCAACAATCTTCATAAGCGAATCATTCACGTTCTTCTGCTCGGTGCTCAACAGCTACACTCTTGCTCGGACTCTTTCGGCCAGCCCATCTCGATCATAGTCTAGCTCCAGATGAAAGTCGCGATTGAATGCATGATTGAATGATTCGATGCACGGAATGATTTGGCGCTGGCATTTCAAATGTCGACAGCATTGTCCCACAGTGCGGTTGGGTTCGACGGATGACGTTTGGCTATGATGATAGCAAACAATGTACGAGTTTTATTAGCTGGCGCAGAAACAGTTGCATTGGCGAGCGTTAAGTCTCAATGTGTATCGTTTTCGAGCAAATTCAAACGTTGGCAAGCATCCCGAAAAGAGGCGCAAAGCACACCGTTCACAGTACGCAAGGAAGCGAAGTATGTGTGGCCTCTAATGTTCACCAAAAGCAAGCGAAGATATATTGTGTATATTCGTCCGAGGGCATCAGTCGAATAGACATCAGCGAAGCCAGCAACAGCGTCACCTCTCTTCCGGCGTTGAAACTTATTTGATGAAGCGTTCCATGTATAATATCGTGGCATTTCCGAATAGAATCAAGTCCTTGCAAACGGATCGCTTTCGCATGTCGAAAAGAAATTTGTCAATGTTGTCGCTGATGGTTGTTCTGTTCTTTGCGCTGAATTTGCGTCCATAAAGTAGACACGCTGGATTTTCTCCAAGTGAACTCCCGATTACGCTTCTCATATGCAAATTATAATTGGTCCAATGAACGAACGTTGTCGCCATTCTCAGGCATATAAACTTAAAGGTGAAGCAGATGGGATGTGCTGTGCGAGTGGTAAAGTGAAATTGTCTGAATTGGGGAGCCCACCACAACCATTGAGCACATTACTTAATGGATTGACACCTGAGTCTAATCATTTTTTGAACAATATATTAAAGAAAATTTTGGTGCCACAAATATCATAAGGGAAAACTTCATGCCAACGTTCAAGGTAATTAAATAGTTTTGTTTATGCAAATTGAACGTTTGTTCTTATTCTATCGTATATTTTATTTAGATTCAAGGCCAAATATACGGAGCTGGCTCTTTGTTAACTTTCGACAACGCAGACCACAATTTTGCAATTATATTTTATCGGGAACGCGAAAGACGAAACTGATCGTCGGTGTGCTTATGATTAATTATTGATTTTTATTTTAATTGAAATTAAATTTAATTTAATTCAATTGCAGGTCGAGAAGGAACAAAGAAAGTTAGTGCTATAAATTATTATGCACACAGGCTGCAGATACGGCATAATCAAGACAACCACATATTGAGGTGCAGAGCACTTTTCTTCTTCGATTCAACCAAGCCAAATTACGTTCCGAAGAGTAAGTTCATTTGCGTAATGCCATTAACATCGATGGTAATGCACGAAACGTTCGAACTATGATATTATTACCGTCATCGTATGTTGGAAGTCCACGTCATATGTTTGAGTACGCGCAACATGCAATATCATACGTTCGCCGTTACGGTCGACCAGATCTCTTCATCACCTTCACGTCATTCCAGATCGGACAGTGGATCCTGAATTGTTCGAAATATATATGAATTTGAATTTACCCTGTATGGTTGGAGGGAAATTCTCCAAACGTTTTCCAAACAATTTGGTCTCCGATACAGTGACGGGCAACGATAGATATCCCGAATATCGGCGTCGATCAACTGAAGATAATGGCCATTCGGTAACTTTGAGAGTTACAAATTAAGAGATTGGAGATTGATAAACGTTGGGTTGTACCATATTCACCGTTATTATCTAAGATTCATAAAGCGCACATAAACGTAGAGGTCTGCAATTCAGTTCAATCTATTAAATATATTTGCAAATACATCAACAAAAGAAGTGATATGGCTGTTTTTGGAGCAGCTGCTCTTGTTACCGATGAAATCACTCAATTTCCAATGGCCAGATACATCAGTTAAAATGAAGCAGAATGGCGCATATTATCATTCCCGGTCCATGATACGCATCCAACAGTAGTTCATTTAGCTGTTCATTTTAAAAAAGGGTAAACGCGTTTTTTTCACAGCCGGAAATGCAAATGCGAAGAGCAACCACCAGAAACAACTCTAACTGCTTTTTTTGCGTTGTGTCAAGCAGATGATTTTGCGAAAACATTGCTATACGCCGAAGTACCCGAATATTATACGTTTGTTTGTTTGTTTATTTTAATATTCCTAGTGCTACAAAGTTGTACCTTAAAGTTAGTGCACTAGTCACAAAATTTCAATAAGATTGATTATTAAATTAAATTGGATTAAATTGAATAGTTCCTATAGCTAATTTTGAGCATGTGATGTTTCTTGCTTAATTTTATACACATTTTAAGTCTAAATTTAAATATCTCCTAAATATAATACATTCTTAATTTTATTTTGAGCTATGTTATTGTTTTAATTTAAATTTTTCAGATGTAGAGTCAAATTTGTCCTGAATTTTAATGCGTCTACAGTGGTTTTTGAGCTTTTTGGTAGTTGGTTCCATAGGCGAACAGTGTAAATGAAAAAGTGTCTTTCAGAGCTAGCTAGTCTGTGTTTAAGACATACTATATTATTTTTCTCCGTTATGCAGTAAACCTTAGCATGTCTGATAGATATTGGTTATAATTTTATGCAAAAATATTAATGCTCGCGAGTCAATCCGAAAATTCTGCCTGCATGAGCTATATGCTCCCTCCTTCTTATATTAAGAAACATATCTTTCTATACTATTGAATACCACGTTCAGTTTGCTCAACGCCATAAAAAAGTGTTGGTATCAATAGTGTTTTAGCAACTAAGAGACGAATATTTTCTGGAAGGTAACGTGGTGTCAAGTTTAAAGGTCTTAGCAAACCATAAGTTCTACCTAAGACCTTTGTGATGTGATCATTCCATGTAAGCATGCTATTAAAACCAGACCCAGATTATTTGCTGTTGTGTATGTAATGGTATTATGATTTATTTTTATTTTGCGTAGGTTAGTAAGTTGCGTTTATTCCTAGTCCGTAATTGATTTCCCAAATGGTTATGTTTGTTAGTTCCCTATTGGTTATTATTGCACACTCATTTATGTTATTTACGGGACGGTATACATACATTTGGACGCCATCAGAATATAAATGGACTTCACACTCAGACAGTACATTGGGAAGGTCATTTACATAAACAGTAAACAATAATGGTCCAAGGATAGATCCTTGCGGAACTCCTCTCGTAGGGGAGAGAAATGACGAGTATCCAATTTTCGTGACTACAGATTGTAATCGATTTTTCAAGTATGAATGAATTAGTTCGGTCGCGTTGCTGTCCAGTCCTTATAGTCTTTGAAGTTTTGTACACAGTACCTCGAGATTGACGGTATCGAATGCTTTGCTATAGTCTAATAATGTCAAGAATGCCACCTGTCCTTCATCCATTTTTATACCCGTACTCAAAGAGTTAAAGGGTATATTGTATTTTTGGTAAAAGTGGATGTGTGTAACGCAGAGAAGGAAAATTTTCCGACCCCATAAACTATATATATTCTTGATCAGCATCAATAGCCGAGTCGATATAGCCATGTCTGTCCGTCCGTCTGTCTGTCTGTCTGTCTTGATGAGCGCCTCGTTCTCAGAGACTATAAGAGCTAGAGCAACCAAATTTTGTTTCGAGACTCATGTGATATCCGACTGCTACAAGTGTATTTCAAAATTTTGCCCCACCCCCTTCCGCCTTCACAAAGGACGAAAATCTGTGACAGCCATAATTTTTAAGGTACGATTAAACTAAAAACGCAGTATCGTATGGCCATTTCTATCAGATTGCCGAATCTGAATCAGAAGTACAACTCTTGTTTTTCCTAAACCCCGATTTTTTTTCATTGAGCAGTTTATTACTTGTCATATAGTTACTTAGTTGGGTTGAGGGCAATCGTTCAAGAGCTTTTGAAAGAAAAGGCTAATTGGCAATTGGTTTAAAGCAGAGGTCGGCAGCGTCATAGGCACTATGCATAGAAAACAATTTTAGGCAGCGCAGTCGGCACACGTACAGAATAAAGACTTCGTGTGGCTTCGTAATTCTGCCCGGCTGACGGAGCGGCAGAGAAGCCAGCTACTGGGCATGCACAAAGCTTCGTAATTCTGCTCGCAGCGGCAGCGCAGCATTCGTGCCCTATGCACAATTGCTCGGCTTTCGCAGCGGCAGAGAAATGTCTGATGTCGTCGCACACAAACGCACCAAAAAAATGTGTGAGTCTGGGTGCCGACCCCTGGTCTAAAGTCATTATTTGACTTCAGTATTGGGATTATTTTGGCTGCTTTCCAGGCCTTAGGAAATGACGAGCTCATTAATGAACTACTAAAGGCATGTTTTATATATGTTATTATCTTTGGCAGCAATGTTTTAAGAAATTTGGGATTTATATCATCTGGTCCTGTTGCGTTAGATTTAATTTTAAGAATCGACTCTACAACATCATTGGGACACACATTCAAAGCTAAATCTATTATCACAGTAAATATCACAGTCAAGGTAAACGTTATTTATTACAGTAGGAACGGTAGATTGCACAATTTGTTTTCCGACACCGAGTGACTTTAATTTCTTCCATTTTTGGCTAGTTGAAGTGATTTCATGAAATTTGGTCGTGTAATTGTTAGTTTTAGCTTTCTGAATGCTATTCTGCACTTTGTGTCTCGCTTCCTTTACATGGCGTAGATATGGCTTGTCTTGTATCGTTTCCATCTCTCATAAGCAAAATTTCGAGCATTTTTTAACAATTTTATATTGTCAAAAAACCAGGTCTAAACATCAAAATCATTTGTCAGAGGATTTTTTACATCGATTGCGCCATTAAACGGGTTATATAAACATGGACTATACGCCGGAAATTTACAATTTACAACGATGCATTGATCGCCATTGAAGACCTTTGTCTGATGATGGCAAGCAAAGCATTAGCTCAATTAGGAATGACAGCGCGTAATTGTGAAGTACACGACCTTCTCAACAAAGAACTGGTGCGTGAACAACAGTATGATCGCGCCGAGCTTAATGCGTTTTTGCAAATAAATATCAATCAAAGAACGGTTTACGACCAAATATTGCGAGCTATCGAAGACTGTTCTTTTTGGATGCACCTGGAGGTACCGGAAAAACGTTTGTCATTTCGATTATTTTGGCTACCATTCGAGCACAAGGTAGAATCGCAGTGGCTTTGGCTTCGTCGGGCATCGCTGCCACATTATTGGATGGTCGTTGCACGGCGCACTCTGCTCTTAAGTTGCCCTTGAACAAGCAGGCTGACGATAATCCTACATGAAACATTTCAAAAAGATCTGCAATGGCGAGAGTTCTGCAGCAAAGCTCTCTTATTGTATGGGATGAATGTACTATGGCCAACAGGAAGTCACTGAAAGCACTTAATTGTACGTTGAAAGATATTCATATTCGATTCATATTCATATTCGATTGTTTGGTGGGGCATTGATATTGTTAGCAGGTGATTTCAGACAAACATTGCCTGCAGTCAAACTAGAAACTGCTGATGATGAAATTAATGCGTGTTTGAAAACATCTTATTTGTGGCGATCTGTGAAAATACTTAGATTGACTAAAAATGTACGTGTTCAATTGCAAAACGATGCTTCAGCAGATGCTTTTTCCAGACAACTGTTAAACATTGTTAATGGCATACTTCCCGTTGACAATTCATAACGCTTCCAAATAATTTTGTGTCATCAAAGCAGGACTTGATTCAGAGTGTATTTCAAAATATTGTATAGAATTATAGAAACTATGACTGGTTGAGCGAAAGAGCAATTTTGGCCGAAACAAATAAAGATATCAATGAGATCAACGCATCTGTTTTCATCCCAGGAGAAATGGTTGCGTATAGGTCGATTGATACAATTATCAATCAAGATGATGTTTTAAATTATCCAGTCGAATTTCTTAATTCATTTGATTTACCTGGATTTCCGCAATACTATTAGCAAATAAAAGTTGGAGCCACCATAATTATGCTGCGGAATCTTAATCAAAAAAGTTATGACTAGTTTACTTGAAGGAAAAGGAAAGAGCAGTCCATTATCCAGCAGTCAATTAGACAACACTGAATCATAGCAGACCGGAAGTCAAAACGAAACCACAGCGCTGACGCGGGAATAGCTTTATGAATAAAGAATATTTAAAGACATTAAAAAACATTTAAAAGTACGAAATTAAGAACCATGCCACCACGGTTTTCCCCTGAGCACTTTTCCTTCGATTTCCCTCCGCCAACCCCATTGCCCCTAAAGCTCCCAGCGATCTCTCCTTTTTTATCGGCTCGTTCCAGTGTCCACCGTGCCCTGTAACGATGCTGTACTTGTGACTTGCGCTCAGCGCTCTCACGTCGCTTGCCCCCTCCCTTTCTTAAAGTGCCGTTGGCCTTGTTTTCAGTGCGCTCGCCGCGTTAAGCCTTGGCACAAAATTCGGGTGTATTTCATATTGTTTCTTTTACTTATCTCCTAAGAATATTTCTCTTTATTTTTCTATTCCAGACCTGATTTCACCCTTCCAACGATGAACACCGTGCTGCTTAAATTCGCCTTAGACGCCGTAAGTCTGCAGAGTCATTGATGTTCCTCATCTCACCATCCTCTGTTTCGAGTCAGTCCTCTGGCTTCAGCTCAGGATGCTGACCGTCTTTCGAGCCCGCGATCAACAGTTCATCCGGCCCTTCACCCAGGCTGTCGAATGCCGGCCAGCCACCTGTAACCAGCTTCTCCTGTCCTCGGACTGGTTTGGCATTCAGATGTCACGTTAACCCCGTGCAGCGGCTCGGACCCGGGGATTATCCGAATTCTCCCCCGGGAGCCCGCACACGGTCGACTTCCGGTTTTTGACCGGTCCCGGTCGAGATGGCTGGTCTTGGTATCCTGGACTGAGACCAGGATCTTGGAGCTCGGACTCACCTCACAGAAATCCATATATCTTCCGGTATTTTCCTTCGGCACCATCCTAATGACCGATGTTCATGGAATCGCTGATGTGTGCCGTCCGTGTCCGCTTATCGCTGACTTCTCATTTTGCAAAACACGGTCGAGACGAAGTCCATTATCGTGTATGGCCATGCATACCTCGGGGCTAGTTTTTCTGCAAACCCCTCGGCCGTGTTGGACAAATGGTGCTACTTGGCCCACACTACCTCTCCGATCTTCGGCTCCGATCTTTGGATCTTGAAGAATCTCGCCTAGTCCTGTGCCGCTCTCTCCAGATGACGCCTCACCAACTGAAACAGCGCCCTCAGCTTGTTCGCATTTTCATCCGAAGTGAGAGTGCCTTGTCCCTTTCCGATCGGCAGCCTTCCTGCGAAATCTAGACAGGCTAGCCTACTGCCTCTTTTTCTTCAGTAGTATGCTCGGGGGCTGCACCAGGGTGGCGAATTCGGTTACGAGCCACCGGTATCATTAGGCCCAGATACTGGCGCACCTCTATGACGTTCCCTGGGTGTTGCAGATCTTCGATGGCTGCTTTTTTCTCGGTGTCGGTGCACATGCCCTCGCCCGTTAACAGGTGTCCCAAATTACGCAATTATTACCGGAAGAATTGGCATTTACCAATGTTTAGTCTCAAGTTTCCCTTTTTAAAGGCCGGAATACCTCTTCCCGGTTCCGCCAGTGATCTCTTGGTTCTTCCAATGACTATTATGTCCATCTGGCAATATCCGTCCTTTAAATCAAGGCTGCTGATAAAGCGTACCTCCCGCAACTGGTACAACTGAAATCTAGCCGGGGTATAGTAAAAGTATCCTTAATGGATTTGTCGTTGATCTGTCTAAAGTCGACGCACAATTTTGCCCAATTTTCTTCTTGACCAACATAATGTCAAGTCTCTGTGACGGCTCCATGCATCTTAGCCCGAGCAATTCGTCAACTTTTTGGTCGATTTCGGCCTGCATCTTGGGATTCTTGGGATAATTTTTCTGCTTGATTGAATGCGCATTTTGATCGTATGTACATCCACCGCTGTAACTGACAGCTTTTCTTCTGCTCGTCCATCCCGCCGGCCTTTCGCAGGGATCACCACTCTGCTCCGACCGCGGTGAGGAAAGACCACCTTATCTTCAAAAATCCATTTGCACCTAAAGCTGTGTATTAATATCCTGGCTATGGCCGTCCTTCAGACGTACAATGAGAACGTCTTCGGTTTCCTTTCGCGACCGACTCCCCGAAGCTTTTCCGCCAGTTCGCAACTAATAAAGCTGTTGTTGATGCTCAATGGCCGTCACTTGACGAATCCCTCATCCACGTTTTTAGTCGTCTGAAGTTGCTTGCGTCGTCTTTTTGTCCGGGGCTTGGCAGGTGCTGGTCGCTAGTTCATTCTTAAATCTTCGGGACATCTCTTGCTAGAAATCTGCCAGGGTAATCAGGTGGTTCAGAAACTTGCATCTGTGTGGCTGCCCGGCATCGGGGTTCAGGTTCCAGGTCCAGACCACACACATTCAACCTACTCCAAAAACTCGAGCGGCATTGCCGTTCCGTCGAACCGGAAGATCTAAACCCACTATGGGAGGATACCTTTTCTCAAAATTGGTTGAAATGCAAATCAATTGTTCTTTAAATACTGTTGAGCTAGCGATCTTTTTCACTAGCTGTTTTCTTTATTTTGTAAATAAGAAGTCGATGGTTTTAGTTCAGAATATTTAGTTTATTAGTTGCGCGGACCGAATTGCCCGTGCCCTAATGCAAGCGAGAGAGAAGAACGAAAGAAGCGATAGAAGCTCGGTCTGCTAAGCCGAGTACGAGCGATTGATACACAGAGAGAGTGGTAGCGAAGGCGAAAGAAAGAAGCAAGCGAGGTGCACATATAGACCGCGATTCGCATGTCATCAATTGACTGAATATTTGAGTATGTATATATGCGACGACAGAAAGTGCGAGAGATAGCAAAGGCATGCAAGTTTAAGACCAGATCATGACCATTGCGAAGGCATGCTAGAGCAGGTGGACCGAATTGCCCGTGCTCTAAGCGATGCTGCGAATAGAGAGTGATAGTATGCGAGAGAGCGACAATGATCGATAGAACGAGAGAGCGAGAATGACCGGCAATAGAAAGAAAGGTGCAAGAAAGGAGAAGAAGATACGAAAGAACGGCCACTGCCGTGTGTAAGCATAAGCGGCTAACAATAATGTATGTACAGTAGTCAGTGCAAATAATGAACAATGAAGATGATTTACGTTAGGCTGCACCACTATGATTGAGCTGACGATGTGGTGAATTTGTTGGGGAATATAGGGCTGGGAAACCATACATACTCCCCCCGTTGAAAGCCTGACTTTCAACAGATGCTGAAGGGTTTCACAGACGTCGATTGTGTATGATTCGATGAATCTCCTGATGCCGTTTTAACACTGCAGCACGGGAAACTCCAGCTCCTCCGGTAATAGGCTGAACCAACTTTGCTATGGGCTAAGAGACTGCCAACCCAAGGTTAGGAATGCGATTTGAAAGTTGCTGCAGCGACGACATGTAGACTTCCTTCCATGGCGACCAATATATGAGCGGCAAGTAGGCACCGCATTGACGAACATCTAATCGATACAAGATCAGGCATGTTATGCTAGGCTCAGGAAACAAAGAGAGAAAGCCGCCATTCAAAAGCGCTAGACAAAGCACATCCAGCTCGGCAGGGCTCTCTGTAAATTGAAGATGGAGTTGCTGAATAAGTAAATCCCAAAATGTAGCCTGAGTGGTCAGTGATACGGAAGCAATTGTAGTTGCCCATCTTCACGGCACTCCTCTCTCCCGAATAGGCCAATATTTGGATGGACTTAGTGTAAGCAGAGCTCGAAGTCCAGCGCGAAGTTTCTGCTTATTAGCGTTGATGAACGTTAAGGTGGTGGCGCGCTGACCTAGAGGCTTGTTTGGTACGTTGATTGGATGACGGCCAACCAGGCTTAACGAAGATCGAAAATGAGGTCCATAAGTCAAAAGAGGGGGCTCGTTCAGATGAATCCGATGAGACACACGAGAAAAAATACCATTTGATTTCAGATCGTTTGACATGACGCAGCTACTGGCACAATAAGTCTCAATGCTGACGTTACAGAATCCGTCAGGTTCACACTCAGAGTTGAGAGCGAGTGTTGACAAAGGAATTTTAGGTCCAGGTAGTCCGGAGGGGTCGTTGGGCTGTTCTTCTGTAGACAAGGCATGAACTGAGCGACTGCAGGGGCGCACCGACGACTCAATGTTTGAGAACGAGAGTATTGGGTGCTCAGTAGCCTGTCCCGAAGCTAGTTCCAACGCCGTGGGCACATCGCTGCCAATGTCGAACTTCCAATTTGATTCCTTGTAACCAGTCGGTCCAATTGGTTTCTCTACAATCGTATTATACTCCTCCTGAGAGCAGGCGCCAGATTCCAAGACATCAATGCATACGTCGCGAAAATGAATTGCTGCATCAACAGGCTGCTCAACCCGCTCATCTGCTGTCAACTGCAGCATTGGTCCCTCAGATAAGCATGTGGCAGGCTTCGTTTTATCCACAGCTTGCTCCGTATTTCTCCGTGGTGGAAGCTGCCTGCCAACAAGATTAGCAATAATATTTTTTGCTGAAACTGCAGAGGGAAGAGGCAGGTGAGGGTTGAGACGAGAGATTTCAAGCCGAATTGAAGCATTCAGCGAAACGAAACAATATTTAAACTTTTCGCACAATCCAATGTGATTATTGTCGTGATCCAACTCTTGGAGCTCTTTGTGCAGGGTTTTAAAGGTGCCCTGCAGCTTCTCGATCTCCATCAGCCATACAGCGAGCGTGAAATAATCACACAGCGATATCTCACTCTCCTTTATTCTTTCCAACCTTTTAACTATATAAAGTACTTTCAGTTGAAGGAAAGTCACCCTGTTTTTAGCAGCGGTTACTGAATAGCAATTCCCATAGCAAGAGCAGAGTTAGAAACGTTGCTGGCGGGAAGATGACCGAAAAGAGCAACACGCGAAATAGGCGGGAAAGACAGCCGACAGCTATGTGTGTATGTAACGTATTCAAGGGCGGCCGGTGTAAATGCTTGTAGGCAGCTATGTGGTCGATGACACTGGGTGGAAACAGCAGGCAAGCGAAATCAAACGAACGAACGGCACTTGAGGGTAAATTATTATTTTAATTTATAGTTTATGATATGCACAACCGAATTGTTTGTTGCACAAATCACGTCGGGGTCACCAATGTTGAGCTAGCGAGCTTTTTCACTAGCTGTTTTATTTATTTTGTAAATAAGAAGTCGATGGTTTTAGTTCAGAATATTTAGTTTATTAGTTGCGCGGTATAGGGGCCGGCAACGATCAATAATGCCCTTGTAGATAGAACGCGATTCGTATGTCCGTATGTAAGACCGAATATATGCTGTTATGTATTATACAAGGCGCGAGGGTATGTTCTTGCAGGTTCAAGACCAGATCAAGACGAAAGAACGTGAGTGCGATAATGATGACGATCAATTAAAGACTAAAAGAGGGCAGGCGGACCGAATTGCCCGTGCCCTAATGAAAGCGAGAGAGAGAGAACGAAAGAAGCGATAGAAGCTCGGTCTGCTAAGCCGAGTACGAGCGATTAATACACAGAGAGAGTGGTAGCGAAGGCGAAAGAAAGAAGCAAGCGAGGTGCACATATAGACCGCGATTCGCATGTCAGCAATTGACTGAATATTTGAGTATGTATATATGCGACGACAGAAAGTGCAAGAGATAGCAAGAGATCATGACCATTGCGAAGGCATGCTAGAGCAGGTGGACCGAATTGCCTGTGCTCTAAGCGATGCTGCGAATAGAGAGTGAAAGTATGCGAGAGAGCGACAATGATCGATAGAACGAGAGAGCGAGAATGACCGGCAATAGAAAGAAAGGTGCAAGAAAGGAGAAGAAGATACGAAAGAACGGCCGCTGCCGTGTGTAAGCATAAGCGGCTAACAATAATGTATGTACAGTAGTCAGTGCAAATAATGAACAATGAAGATGATTTACGTTAGGCTGCACCACTATGATTGAGCTGACGATGTGGTGAATTTGTTGGGGAATATAGGGCTGGGAAACCAGACATACTCCCCCCGTTGAAAGCCTGACTTTCAACAGATGCTGAAGGGTTTCACAGACGTCGATTGTGTATGATTCGATGGATCTCCTGATGCCGTTTTAACACTACAGCACGGGAAACTCCAGCTCCTCCGGTAATAGGCTGGACCACCTTTGCTATGGGCCAAGAGACTGCCAACCCAAGGTTAGGAATGCGATTTGAAAGCAGCTGCAGCGACGACATGTAGACTTCCTTCCATGGCGACCAATATATGAGCGGCAAGTAGGCACCGCATTGACGAACATCTAATCGATACAAGATCAGGCATGTTATGCTAGGCTCAGGAAACAAAGAGAGAAAGCCGCCATTCAAAAGCGCTAGACAAAGCACATCCAGCTCGGCAGGGCTCTCTGTAATTGAAGATGGAGTTGCTGAATAAGTAAATCCCAAAATGTAGCCTGAGTGGTCAGTGATACGAAAGCAATTGTAGTTGCCCATCTTCACGGCACTCCTCTCCCCCGAATAGGCCAATATTTGGATGGACTTAGTGTAAGCAGAGCTCGAAGTCCAGCGCGAAGTTTCTGCTTATTAGCGTTGATGAACGTTAAGGTGGTGGCGCGCTGACCTAGAGGCTTGTTTGGTACGTTGATTGGATGACGGCCAACCAGGCTTAACGAAGATCGAAAATGAGGTCCATAAGTCAAAAGAGGGGGCTCGTTCAGATGAATCCGATGAGACACACGAGAAAAAATACCATTTGATTTCAGATCGTTTGACATGACGCAGCTACTGGCACAATAAGTCTCAATGCTGACGTTACAGAATCCGTCAGGTTCACACTCAGAGTTGAGAGCGAGTGTTGACAAAGGAATTTTAGGTCCAGGTAGTCCGGAGGGGTCGTTGGGCTGTTCTTCTGTAGACAAGGCATGAACTGAGCGACTGCAGGGGCGCACCGACGACTCAATGTTTGAGAACGAGAGTATTGGGTGCTCAGTAGCCTGTCCCGAAGCTAGTTCCAACGCCGTGGGCACATCGCTGCCAATGTCGAACTTCCAATTTGATTCCTTGTAACCAGTCGGTCCAATTGGTTTCTCTACAATCGTATTATACTCCTCCTGAGAGCAGGCGCCAGATTCCAAGACATCAATGCATACGTCGCGAAAATGAATTGCTGCATCAACAGGCTGCTCAACCCGCTCATCTGCTGTCAACTGCAGCATTGGTCCCTCAGATAAGCATGTGGCAGGCTTCGTTTTATCCACAGCTTGCTCCGTATTTCTCCGTGGTGGAAGCTGCCTGCCAACAAGATTAGCAATAATATTTTTTGCTGAAACTGCAGAGGGAAGAGGCAGGTGAGGGTTGAGACGAGAGATTTCAAGCCGAATTGAAGCATTCAGCGAAACGAAACAATATTTAAACTTTTCGCACAATCCAATGTGATTATTGTCGTGATCCAACTCTTGGAGCTCTTTGTGCAGGGTTTTAAAGGTGCCCTGCAGCTTCTCGATCTCCATCAGCCATACAGCGAGCGTGAAATAATCACACAGCGATATCTCACTCTCCTTTATTCTTTCCAACCTTTTAACTATATAAAGTACTTTCAGTTGAAGGAAAGTCACCCTGTTTTTAGCAGCGGTTACTGAATAGCAATTCCCATAGCAAGAGCAGAGTTAGAAACGTTGCTGGCGGGAAGATGACCGAAAAGAGCAACACGCGAAATAGGCGGGAAAGACAGCCGACAGCTATGTGTGTATGTAACGTATTCAAGGGCGGCCGGTGTAAATGCTTGTAGGCAGCTATGTGGTCGATGACACTGGGTGGAAACAGCAGGCAAGCGAAATCAAACGAACGAACGGCACTTGAGGGTAAATTATTATTTTAATTTATAGTTTATGATATGCACAACCGAATTGTTTGTTGCACAAATCACGTCGGGGTCACCAATGTTGAGCTAGCGAGCTTTTTCACTAGCTGTTTTATTTATTTTGTAAATAAGAAGTCGATGGTTTTAGTTCAGAATATTTAGTTTATTAGTTGCGCGGTATAGGGGCCGGCAACGATCAATAATGCCCTTGTAGATAGAACGCGATTCGTATGTCCGTATTTAAGACCGAATATATGCTGTTATGTATTATACAAGGCGCGAGGGTATGTTCTTGCAGGTTCAAGACCAGATCAAGACGAAAGAACGTGAGTGCGATAATGATGACGATCAATTAAAGACTAAAAGAGGGCAGGCGGACCGAATTGCCCGTGCCCTAATGAAAGCGAGAGAGAGAGAGAACGAAAGAAGCGATAGAAGCTCGGTCTGCTAAGCCGAGTACGAGCGATTAATACACAGAGAGAGTGGTAGCGAAGGCGAAAGAAAGAAGCAAGCGAGGTGCACATATAGACCGCGATTCGCATGTCAGCAATTGACTGAATATTTGAGTATGTATATATGCGACGACAGAAAGTGCAAGAGATAGCAAAGGCATGCAAGTTTAAGACCAGATCATGACCATTGCGAAGGCATGCTAGAGCAGGTGGACCGAATTGCCTGTGCTCTAAGCGATGCTGCGAATAGAGAGTGAAAGTATGCGAGAGAGCGACAATGATCGATAGAACGAGAGAGCGAGAATGACCGGCAATAGAAAGAAAGGTGCAAGAAAGGAGAAGAAGATACGAAAGAACGGCCGCTGCCGTGTGTAAGCATAAGCGGCTAACAATAATGTATGTACAGTAGTCAGTGCAAATAATGAACAATGAAGATGATTTACGTTAGGCTGCACCACTATGATTGAGCTGACGATGTGGTGAATTTGTTGGGGAATATAGGGCTGGGAAACCAGACATACTCCCCCCGTTGAAAGCCTGACTTTCAACAGATGCTGAAGGGTTTCACAGACGTCGATTGTGTATGATTCGATGGATCTCCTGATGCCGTTTTAACACTACAGCACGGGAAACTCCAGCTCCTCCGGTAATAGGCTGGACCACCTTTGCTATGGGCCAAGAGACTGCCAACCCAAGGTTAGGAATGCGATTTGAAAGCAGCTGCAGCGACGACATGTAGACTTCCTTCCATGGCGACCAATATATGAGCGGCAAGTAGGCACCGCATTGACGAACATCTAATCGATACAAGATCAGGCATGTTATGCTAGGCTCAGGAAACAAAGAGAGAAAGCCGCCATTCAAAAGCGCTAGACAAAGCACATCCAGCTCGGCAGGGCTCTCTGTAATTGAAGATGGAGTTGCTGAATAAGTAAATCCCAAAATGTAGCCTGAGTGGTCAGTGATACGAAAGCAATTGTAGTTGCCCATCTTCACGGCACTCCTCTCCCCCGAATAGGCCAATATTTGGATGGACTTAGTGTAAGCAGAGCTCGAAGTCCAGCGCGAAGTTTCTGCTTATTAGCGTTGATGAACGTTAAGGTGGTGGCGCGCTGACCTAGAGGCTTGTTTGGTACGTTGATTGGATGACGGCCAACCAGGCTTAACGAAGATCGAAAATGAGGTCCATAAGTCAAAAGAGGGGGCTCGTTCAGATGAATCCGATGAGACACACGAGAAAAAATACCATTTGATTTCAGATCGTTTGACATGACGCAGCTACTGGCACAATAAGTCTCAATGCTGACGTTACAGAATCCGTCAGGTTCACACTCAGAGTTGAGAGCGAGTGTTGACAAAGGAATTTTAGGTCCAGGTAGTCCGGAGGGGTCGTTGGGCTGTTCTTCTGTAGACAAGGCATGAACTGAGCGACTGCAGGGGCGCACCGACGACTCAATGTTTGAGAACGAGAGTATTGGGTGCTCAGTAGCCTGTCCCGAAGCTAGTTCCAACGCCGTGGGCACATCGCTGCCAATGTCGAACTTCCAATTTGATTCCTTGTAACCAGTCGGTCCAATTGGTTTCTCTACAATCGTATTATACTCCTCCTGAGAGCAGGCGCCAGATTCCAAGACATCAATGCATACGTCGCGAAAATGAATTGCTGCATCAACAGGCTGCTCAACCCGCTCATCTGCTGTCAACTGCAGCATTGGTCCCTCAGATAAGCATGTGGCAGGCTTCGTTTTATCCACAGCTTGCTCCGTATTTCTCCGTGGTGGAAGCTGCCTGCCAACAAGATTAGCAATAATATTTTTTGCTGAAACTGCAGAGGGAAGAGGCAGGTGAGGGTTGAGACGAGAGATTTCAAGCCGAATTGAAGCATTCAGCGAAACGAAACAATATTTAAACTTTTCGCACAATCCAATGTGATTATTGTCGTGATCCAACTCTTGGAGCTCTTTGTGCAGGGTTTTAAAGGTGCCCTGCAGCTTCTCGATCTCCATCAGCCATACAGCGAGCGTGAAATAATCACACAGCGATATCTCACTCTCCTTTATTCTTTCCAACCTTTTAACTATATAAAGTACTTTCAGTTGAAGGAAAGTCACCCTGTTTTTAGCAGCGGTTACTGAATAGCAATTCCCATAGCAAGAGCAGAGTTAGAAACGTTGCTGGCGGGAAGATGACCGAAAAGAGCAACACGCGAAATAGGCGGGAAAGACAGCCGACAGCTATGTGTGTATGTAACGTATTCAAGGGCGGCCGGTGTAAATGCTTGTAGGCAGCTATGTGGTCGATGACACTGGGTGGAAACAGCAGGCAAGCGAAATCAAACGAACGAACGGCACTTGAGGGTAAATTATTATTTTAATTTATAGTTTATGATATGCACAACCGAATTGTTTGTTGCACAAATCACGTCGGGGTCACCAATGTTGAGCTAGCGAGCTTTTTCACTAGCTGTTTTATTTATTTTGTAAATAAGAAGTCGATGGTTTTAGTTCAGAATATTTAGTTTATTAGTTGCGCGGTATAGGGGCCGGCAACGATCAATAATGCCCTTGTAGATAGAACGCGATTCGTATGTCCGTATGTAAGACCGAATATATGCTGTTATGTATTATACAAGGCGCGAGGGTATGTTCTTGCAGGTTCAAGACCAGATCAAGACGAAAGAACGTGAGTGCGATAATGATGACGATCAATTAAAGACTAAAAGAGGGCAGGCGGACCGAATTGCCCGTGCCCTAATGAAAGCGAGAGAGAGAGAGAACGAAAGAAGCGATAGAAGCTCGGTCTGCTAAGCCGAGTACGAGCGATTAATACACAGAGAGAGTGGTAGCGAAGGCGAAAGAAAGAAGCAAGCGAGGTGCACATATAGACCGCGATTCGCATGTCAGCAATTGACTGAATATTTGAGTATGTATATATGCGACGACAGAAAGTGCGAGAGATAGCAAAGGCATGCAAGTTTAAGACCAGATCATGACCATTGCGAAGGCATGCTAGAGCAGGTGGACCGAATTGCCTGTGCTCTAAGCGATGCTGCGAATAGAGAGTGAAAGTATGCGAGAGAGCGACAATGATCGATAGAACGAGAGAGCGAGAATGACCGGCAATAGAAAGAAAGGTGCAAGAAAGGAGAAGAAGATACGAAAGAACGGCCGCTGCCGTGTGTAAGCATAAGCGGCTAACAATAATGTATGTACAGTAGTCAGTGCAAATAATGAACAATGAAGATGATTTACGTTAGGCTGCACCACTATGATTGAGCTGACGATGTGGTGAATTTGTTGGGGAATATAGGGCTGGGAAACCAGACATACTCCCCCCGTTGAAAGCCTGACTTTCAACAGATGCTGAAGGGTTTCACAGACGTCGATTGTGTATGATTCGATGGATCTCCTGATGCCGTTTTAACACTACAGCACGGGAAACTCCAGCTCCTCCGGTAATAGGCTGGACCACCTTTGCTATGGGCCAAGAGACTGCCAACCCAAGGTTAGGAATGCGATTTGAAAGCAGCTGCAGCGACGACATGTAGACTTCCTTCCATGGCGACCAATATATGAGCGGCAAGTAGGCACCGCATTGACGAACATCTAATCGATACAAGATCAGGCATGTTATGCTAGGCTCAGGAAACAAAGAGAGAAAGCCGCCATTCAAAAGCGCTAGACAAAGCACATCCAGCTCGGCAGGGCTCTCTGTAATTGAAGATGGAGTTGCTGAATAAGTAAATCCCAAAATGTAGCC
This sequence comes from Drosophila subsilvestris, assembly GCA_035043285.1. Taxonomy (NCBI): domain Eukaryota; kingdom Metazoa; phylum Arthropoda; class Insecta; order Diptera; family Drosophilidae; genus Drosophila; species Drosophila subsilvestris. Next base: position 61,121 of record JAWNNB010000419.1, read on the forward strand.
TGAGTGGTCAGTGATACGAAAGCAATTGTAGTTGCCCATCTTCACGGCACTCCTCTCCCCCGAATAGGCCAATATTTGGATGGACTTAGTGTAAGCAGAGCTCGAAGTCCAGCGCGAAGTTTCTGCTTATTAGCGTTGATGAACGTTAAGGTGGTGGCGCGCTGACCTAGAGGCTTGTTTGGTACGTTGATTGGATGACGGCCAACCAGGCTTAACGAAGATCGAAAATGAGGTCCATAAGTCAAAAGAGGGGGCTCGTTCAGATGAATCCGATGAGACACACGAGAAAAAATACCATTTGATTTCAGATCGTTTGACATGACGCAGCTACTGGCACAATAAGTCTCAATGCTGACGTTACAGAATCCGTCAGGTTCACACTCAGAGTTGAGAGCGAGTGTTGACAAAGGAATTTTAGGTCCAGGTAGTCCGGAGGGGTCGTTGGGCTGTTCTTCTGTAGACAAGGCATGAACTGAGCGACTGCAGGGGCGCACCGACGACTCAATGTTTGAGAACGAGAGTATTGGGTGCTCAGTAGCCTGTCCCGAAGCTAGTTCCAACGCCGTGGGCACATCGCTGCCAATGTCGAACTTCCAATTTGATTCCTTGTAACCAGTCGGTCCAATTGGTTTCTCTACAATCGTATTATACTCCTCCTGAGAGCAGGCGCCAGATTCCAAGACATCAATGCATACGTCGCGAAAATGAATTGCTGCATCAACAGGCTGCTCAACCCGCTCATCTGCTGTCAACTGCAGCATTGGTCCCTCAGATAAGCATGTGGCAGGCTTCGTTTTATCCACAGCTTGCTCCGTATTTCTCCGTGGTGGAAGCTGCCTGCCAACAAGATTAGCAATAATATTTTTTGCTGAAACTGCAGAGGGAAGAGGCAGGTGAGGGTTGAGACGAGAGATTTCAAGCCGAATTGAAGCATTCAGCGAAACGAAACAATATTTAAACTTTTCGCACAATCCAATGTGATTATTGTCGTGATCCAACTCTTGGAGCTCTTTGTGCAGGGTTTTAAAGGTGCCCTGCAGCTTCTCGATCTCCATCAGCCATACAGCGAGCGTGAAATAATCACACAGCGATATCTCACTCTCCTTTATTCTTTCCAACCTTTTAACTATATAAAGTACTTTCAGTTGAAGGAAAGTCACCCTGTTTTTAGCAGCGGTTACTGAATAGCAATTCCCATAGCAAGAGCAGAGTTAGAAACGTTGCTGGCGGGAAGATGACCGAAAAGAGCAACACGCGAAATAGGCGGGAAAGACAGCCGACAGCTATGTGTGTATGTAACGTATTCAAGGGCGGCCGGTGTAAATGCTTGTAGGCAGCTATGTGGTCGATGACACTGGGTGGAAACAGCAGGCAAGCGAAATCAAACGAACGAACGGCACTTGAGGGTAAATTATTATTTTAATTTATAGTTTATGATATGCACAACCGAATTGTTTGTTGCACAAATCACGTCGGGGTCACCAATGTTGAGCTAGCGAGCTTTTTCACTAGCTGTTTTATTTATTTTGTAAATAAGAAGTCGATGGTTTTAGTTCAGAATATTTAGTTTATTAGTTGCGCGGTATAGGGGCCGGCAACGATCAATAATGCCCTTGTAGATAGAACGCGATTCGTATGTCCGTATGTAAGACCGAATATATGCTGTTATGTATTATACAAGGCGCGAGGGTATGTTCTTGCAGGTTCAAGACCAGATCAAGACGAAAGAACGTGAGTGCGATAATGATGACGATCAATTAAAGACTAAAAGAGGGCAGGCGGACCGAATTGCCCGTGCCCTAATGAAAGCGAGAGAGAGAGAACGAAAGAAGCGATAGAAGCTCGGTCTGCTAAGCCGAGTACGAGCGATTAATACACAGAGAGAGTGGTAGCGAAGGCGAAAGAAAGAAGCAAGCGAGGTGCACATATAGACCGCGATTCGCATGTCAGCAATTGACTGAATATTTGAGTATGTATATATGCGACGACAGAAAGTGCAAGAGATAGCAAAGGCATGCAAGTTTAAGACCAGATCATGACCATTGCGAAGGCATGCTAGAGCAGGTGGACCGAATTGCCTGTGCTCTAAGCGATGCTGCGAATAGAGAGTGAAAGTATGCGAGAGAGCGACAATGATCGATAGAACGAGAGAGCGAGAATGACCGGCAATAGAAAGAAAGGTGCAAGAAAGGAGAAGAAGATACGAAAGAACGGCCGCTGCCGTGTGTAAGCATAAGCGGCTAACAATAATGTATGTACAGTAGTCAGTGCAAATAATGAACAATGAAGATGATTTACGTTAGGCTGCACCACTATGATTGAGCTGACGATGTGGTGAATTTGTTGGGGAATATAGGGCTGGGAAACCAGACATACTCCCCCCGTTGAAAGCCTGACTTTCAACAGATGCTGAAGGGTTTCACAGACGTCGATTGTGTATGATTCGATGGATCTCCTGATGCCGTTTTAACACTACAGCACGGGAAACTCCAGCTCCTCCGGTAATAGGCTGGACCACCTTTGCTATGGGCCAAGAGACTGCCAACCCAAGGTTAGGAATGCGATTTGAAAGCAGCTGCAGCGACGACATGTAGACTTCCTTCCATGGCGACCAATATATGAGCGGCAAGTAGGCACCGCATTGACGAACATCTAATCGATACAAGATCAGGCATGTTATGCTAGGCTCAGGAAACAAAGAGAGAAAGCCGCCATTCAAAAGCGCTAGACAAAGCACATCCAGCTCGGCAGGGCTCTCTGTAATTGAAGATGGAGTTGCTGAATAAGTAAATCCCAAAATGTAGCCTGAGTGGTCAGTGATACGAAAGCAATTGTAGTTGCCCATCTTCACGGCACTCCTCTCCCCCGAATAGGCCAATATTTGGATGGACTTAGTGTAAGCAGAGCTCGAAGTCCAGCGCGAAGTTTCTGCTTATTAGCGTTGATGAACGTTAAGGTGGTGGCGCGCTGACCTAGAGGCTTGTTTGGTACGTTGATTGGATGACGGCCAACCAGGCTTAACGAAGATCGAAAATGAGGTCCATAAGTCAAAAGAGGGGGCTCGTTCAGATGAATCCGATGAGACACACGAGAAAAAATACCATTTGATTTCAGATCGTTTGACATGACGCAGCTACTGGCACAATAAGTCTCAATGCTGACGTTACAGAATCCGTCAGGTTCACACTCAGAGTTGAGAGCGAGTGTTGACAAAGGAATTTTAGGTCCAGGTAGTCCGGAGGGGTCGTTGGGCTGTTCTTCTGTAGACAAGGCATGAACTGAGCGACTGCAGGGGCGCACCGACGACTCAATGTTTGAGAACGAGAGTATTGGGTGCTCAGTAGCCTGTCCCGAAGCTAGTTCCAACGCCGTGGGCACATCGCTGCCAATGTCGAACTTCCAATTTGATTCCTTGTAACCAGTCGGTCCAATTGGTTTCTCTACAATCGTATTATACTCCTCCTGAGAGCAGGCGCCAGATTCCAAGACATCAATGCATACGTCGCGAAAATGAATTGCTGCATCAACAGGCTGCTCAACCCGCTCATCTGCTGTCAACTGCAGCATTGGTCCCTCAGATAAGCATGTGGCAGGCTTCGTTTTATCCACAGCTTGCTCCGTATTTCTCCGTGGTGGAAGCTGCCTGCCAACAAGATTAGCAATAATATTTTTTGCTGAAACTGCAGAGGGAAGAGGCAGGTGAGGGTTGAGACGAGAGATTTCAAGCCGAATTGAAGCATTCAGCGAAACGAAACAATATTTAAACTTTTCGCACAATCCAATGTGATTATTGTCGTGATCCAACTCTTGGAGCTCTTTGTGCAGGGTTTTAAAGGTGCCCTGCAGCTTCTCGATCTCCATCAGCCATACAGCGAGCGTGAAATAATCACACAGCGATATCTCACTCTCCTTTATTCTTTCCAACCTTTTAACTATATAAAGTACTTTCAGTTGAAGGAAAGTCACCCTGTTTTTAGCAGCGGTTACTGAATAGCAATTCCCATAGCAAGAGCAGAGTTAGAAACGTTGCTGGCGGGAAGATGACCGAAAAGAGCAACACGCGAAATAGGCGGGAAAGACAGCCGACAGCTATGTGTGTATGTAACGTATTCAAGGGCGGCCGGTGTAAATGCTTGTAGGCAGCTATGTGGTCGATGACACTGGGTGGAAACAGCAGGCAAGCGAAATCAAACGAACGAACGGCACTTGAGGGTAAATTATTATTTTAATTTATAGTTTATGATATGCACAACCGAATTGTTTGTTGCACAAATCACGTCGGGGTCACCAATGTTGAGCTAGCGAGCTTTTTCACTAGCTGTTTTATTTATTTTGTAAATAAGAAGTCGATGGTTTTAGTTCAGAATATTTAGTTTATTAGTTGCGCGGTATAGGGGCCGGCAACGATCAATAATGCCCTTGTAGATAGAACGCGATTCGTATGTCCGTATGTAAGACCGAATATATGCTGTTATGTATTATACAAGGCGCGAGGGTATGTTCTTGCAGGTTCAAGACCAGATCAAGACGAAAGAACGTGAGTGCGATAATGATGACGATCAATTAAAGACTAAAAGAGGGCAGGCGGACCGAATTGCCCGTGCCCTAATGAAAGCGAGAGAGAGAGAGAACGAAAGAAGCGATAGAAGCTCGGTCTGCTAAGCCGAGTACGAGCGATTAATACACAGAGAGAGTGGTAGCGAAGGCGAAAGAAAGAAGCAAGCGAGGTGCACATATAGACCGCGATTCGCATGTCAGCAATTGACTGAATATTTGAGTATGTATATATGCGACGACAGAAAGTGCGAGAGATAGCAAAGGCATGCAAGTTTAAGACCAGATCATGACCATTGCGAAGGCATGCTAGAGCAGGTGGACCGAATTGCCTGTGCTCTAAGCGATGCTGCGAATAGAGAGTGAAAGTATGCGAGTGAGCGACAATGATCGATAGAACGAGAGAGCGAGAATGACCGGCAATAGAAAGAAAGGTGCAAGAAAGGAGAAGAAGATACGAAAGAACGGCCGCTGCCGTGTGTAAGCATAAGCGGCTAACAATAATGTATGTACAGTAGTCAGTGCAAATAATGAACAATGAAGATGATTTACGTTAGGCTGCACCACTATGATTGAGCTGACGATGTGGTGAATTTGTTGGGGAATATAGGGCTGGGAAACCAGACATACTCCCCCCGTTGAAAGCCTGACTTTCAACAGATGCTGAAGGGTTTCACAGACGTCGATTGTGTATGATTCGATGGATCTCCTGATGCCGTTTTAACACTACAGCACGGGAAACTCCAGCTCCTCCGGTAATAGGCTGGACCACCTTTGCTATGGGCCAAGAGACTGCCAACCCAAGGTTAGGAATGCGATTTGAAAGCAGCTGCAGCGACGACATGTAGACTTCCTTCCATGGCGACCAATATATGAGCGGCAAGTAGGCACCGCATTGACGAACATCTAATCGATACAAGATCAGGCATGTTATGCTAGGCTCAGGAAACAAAGAGAGAAAGCCGCCATTCAAAAGCGCTAGACAAAGCACATCCAGCTCGGCAGGGCTCTCTGTAATTGAAGATGGAGTTGCTGAATAAGTAAATCCCAAAATGTAGCCTGAGTGGTCAGTGATACGAAAGCAATTGTAGTTGCCCATCTTCACGGCACTCCTCTCCCCCGAATAGGCCAATATTTGGATGGACTTAGTGTAAGCAGAGCTCGAAGTCCAGCGCGAAGTTTCTGCTTATTAGCGTTGATGAACGTTAAGGTGGTGGCGCGCTGACCTAGAGGCTTGTTTGGTACGTTGATTGGATGACGGCCAACCAGGCTTAACGAAGATCGAAAATGAGGTCCATAAGTCAAAAGAGGGGGCTCGTTCAGATGAATCCGATGAGACACACGAGAAAAAATACCATTTGATTTCAGATCGTTTGACATGACGCAGCTACTGGCACAATAAGTCTCAATGCTGACGTTACAGAATCCGTCAGGTTCACACTCAGAGTTGAGAGCGAGTGTTGACAAAGGAATTTTAGGTCCAGGTAGTCCGGAGGGGTCGTTGGGCTGTTCTTCTGTAGACAAGGCATGAACTGAGCGACTGCAGGGGCGCACCGACGACTCAATGTTTGAGAACGAGAGTATTGGGTGCTCAGTAGCCTGTCCCGAAGCTAGTTCCAACGCCGTGGGCACATCGCTGCCAATGTCGAACTTCCAATTTGATTCCTTGTAACCAGTCGGTCCAATTGGTTTCTCTACAATCGTATTATACTCCTCCTGAGAGCAGGCGCCAGATTCCAAGACATCAATGCATACGTCGCGAAAATGAATTGCTGCATCAACAGGCTGCTCAACCCGCTCATCTGCTGTCAACTGCAGCATTGGTCCCTCAGATAAGCATGTGGCAGGCTTCGTTTTATCCACAGCTTGCTCCGTATTTCTCCGTGGTGGAAGCTGCCTGCCAACAAGATTAGCAATAATATTTTTTGCTGAAACTGCAGAGGGAAGAGGCAGGTGAGGGTTGAGACGAGAGATTTCAAGCCGAATTGAAGCATTCAGCGAAACGAAACAATATTTAAACTTTTCGCACAATCCAATGTGATTATTGTCGTGATCCAACTCTTGGAGCTCTTTGTGCAGGGTTTTAAAGGTGCCCTGCAGCTTCTCGATCTCCATCAGCCATACAGCGAGCGTGAAATAATCACACAGCGATATCTCACTCTCCTTTATTCTTTCCAACCTTTTAACTATATAAAGTACTTTCAGTTGAAGGAAAGTCACCCTGTTTTTAGCAGCGGTTACTGAATAGCAATTCCCATAGCAAGAGCAGAGTTAGAAACGTTGCTGGCGGGAAGATGACCGAAAAGAGCAACACGCGAAATAGGCGGGAAAGACAGCCGACAGCTATGTGTGTATGTAACGTATTCAAGGGCGGCCGGTGTAAATGCTTGTAGGCAGCTATGTGGTCGATGACACTGGGTGGAAACAGCAGGCAAGCGAAATCAAACGAACGAACGGCACTTGAGGGTAAATTATTATTTTAATTTATAGTTTATGATATGCACAACCGAATTGTTTGTTGCACAAATCACGTCGGGGTCACCAATGTTGAGCTAGCGAGCTTTTTCACTAGCTGTTTTATTTATTTTGTAAATAAGAAGTCGATGGTTTTAGTTCAGAATATTTAGTTTATTAGTTGCGCGGTATAGGGGCCGGCAACGATCAATAATGCCCTTGTAGATAGAACGCGATTCGTATGTCCGTATGTAAGACCGAATATATGCTGTTATGTATTATACAAGGCGCGAGGGTATGTTCTTGCAGGTTCAAGACCAGATCAAGACGAAAGAACGTGAGTGCGATAATGATGACGATCAATTAAAGACTAAAAGAGGGCAGGCGGACCGAATTGCCCGTGCCCTAATGAAAGCAGAGAGAGAGAGAACGAAAGAAGCGATAGAAGCTCGGTCTGCTAAGCCGAGTACGAGCGATTAATACACAGAGAGAGTGGTAGCGAAGGCGAAAGAAAGAAGCAAGCGAGGTGCACATATAGACCGCGATTCGCATGTCAGCAATTGACTGAATATTTGAGTATGTATATATGCGACGACAGAAAGTGCGAGAGATAGCAAAGGCATGCAAGTTTAAGACCAGATCATGACCATTGCGAAGGCATGCTAGAGCAGGTGGACCGAATTGCCTGTGCTCTAAGCGATGCTGCGAATAGAGAGTGAAAGTATGCGAGAGAGCGACAATGATCGATAGAACGAGAGAGCGAGAATGACCGGCAATAGAAAGAAAGGTGCAAGAAAGGAGAAGAAGATACGAAAGAACGGCCGCTGCCGTGTGTAAGCATAAGCGGCTAACAATAATGTATGTACAGTAGTCAGTGCAAATAATGAACAATGAAGATGATTTACGTTAGGCTGCACCACTATGATTGAGCTGACGATGTGGTGAATTTGTTGGGGAATATAGGGCTGGGAAACCAGACATACTCCCCCCGTTGAAAGCCTGACTTTCAACAGATGCTGAAGGGTTTCACAGACGTCGATTGTGTATGATTCGATGGATCTCCTGATGCCGTTTTAACACTACAGCACGGGAAACTCCAGCTCCTCCGGTAATAGGCTGGACCACCTTTGCTATGGGCCAAGAGACTGCCAACCCAAGGTTAGGAATGCGATTTGAAAGCAGCTGCAGCGACGACATGTAGACTTCCTTCCATGGCGACCAATATATGAGCGGCAAGTAGGCACCGCATTGACGAACATCTAATCGATACAAGATCAGGCATGTTATGCTAGGCTCAGGAAACAAAGAGAGAAAGCCGCCATTCAAAAGCGCTAGACAAAGCACATCCAGCTCGGCAGGGCTCTCTGTAATTGAAGATGGAGTTGCTGAATAAGTAAATCCCAAAATGTAGCCTGAGTGGTCAGTGATACGAAAGCAATTGTAGTTGCCCATCTTCACGGCACTCCTCTCCCCCGAATAGGCCAATATTTGGATGGACTTAGTGTAAGCAGAGCTCGAAGTCCAGCGCGAAGTTTCTGCTTATTAGCGTTGATGAACGTTAAGGTGGTGGCGCGCTGACCTAGAGGCTTGTTTGGTACGTTGATTGGATGACGGCCAACCAGGCTTAACGAAGATCGAAAATGAGGTCCATAAGTCAAAAGAGGGGGCTCGTTCAGATGAATCCGATGAGACACACGAGAAAAAATACCATTTGATTTCAGATCGTTTGACATGACGCAGCTACTGGCACAATAAGTCTCAATGCTGACGTTACAGAATCCGTCAGGTTCACACTCAGAGTTGAGAGCGAGTGTTGACAAAGGAATTTTAGGTCCAGGTAGTCCGGAGGGGTCGTTGGGCTGTTCTTCTGTAGACAAGGCATGAACTGAGCGACTGCAGGGGCGCACCGACGACTCAATGTTTGAGAACGAGAGTATTGGGTGCTCAGTAGCCTGTCCCGAAGCTAGTTCCAACGCCGTGGGCACATCGCTGCCAATGTCGAACTTCCAATTTGATTCCTTGTAACCAGTCGGTCCAATTGGTTTCTCTACAATCGTATTATACTCCTCCTGAGAGCAGGCGCCAGATTCCAAGACATCAATGCATACGTCGCGAAAATGAATTGCTGCATCAACAGGCTGCTCAACCCGCTCATCTGCTGTCAACTGCAGCATTGGTCCCTCAGATAAGCATGTGGCAGGCTTCGTTTTATCCACAGCTTGCTCCGTATTTCTCCGTGGTGGAAGCTGCCTGCCAACAAGATTAGCAATAATATTTTTTGCTGAAACTGCAGAGGGAAGAGGCAGGTGAGGGTTGAGACGAGAGATTTCAAGCCGAATTGAAGCATTCAGCGAAACGAAACAATATTTAAACTTTTCGCACAATCCAATGTGATTATTGTCGTGATCCAACTCTTGGAGCTCTTTGTGCAGGGTTTTAAAGGTGCCCTGCAGCTTCTCGATCTCCATCAGCCATACAGCGAGCGTGAAATAATCACACAGCGATATCTCACTCTCCTTTATTCTTTCCAACCTTTTAACTATATAAAGTACTTTCAGTTGAAGGAAAGTCACCCTGTTTTTAGCAGCGGTTACTGAATAGCAATTCCCATAGCAAGAGCAGAGTTAGAAACGTTGCTGGCGGGAAGATGACCGAAAAGAGCAACACGCGAAATAGGCGGGAAAGACAGCCGACAGCTATGTGTGTATGTAACGTATTCAAGGGCGGCCGGTGTAAATGCTTGTAGGCAGCTATGTGGTCGATGACACTGGGTGGAAACAGCAGGCAAGCGAAATCAAACGAACGAACGGCACTTGAGGGTAAATTATTATTTTAATTTATAGTTTATGATATGCACAACCGAATTGTTTGTTGCACAAATCACGTCGGGGTCACCAATGTTGAGCTAGCGAGCTTTTTCACTAGCTGTTTTATTTATTTTGTAAATAAGAAGTCGATGGTTTTAGTTCAGAATATTTAGTTTATTAGTTGCGCGGTATAGGGGCCGGCAACGATCAATAATGCCCTTGTAGATAGAACGCGATTCGTATGTCCGTATGTAAGACCGAATATATGCTGTTATGTATTATACAAGGCGCGAGGGTATGTTCTTGCAGGTTCAAGACCAGATCAAGACGAAAGAACGTGAGTGCGATAATGATGACGATCAATTAAAGACTAAAAGAGGGCAGGCGGACCGAATTGCCCGTGCCCTAATGAAAGCGAGAGAGAGAGAACGAAAGAAGCGATAGAAGCTCGGTCTGCTAAGCCGAGTACGAGCGATTAATACACAGAGAGAGTGGTAGCGAAGGCGAAAGAAAGAAGCAAGCGAGGTGCACATATAGACCGCGATTCGCATGTCAGCAATTGACTGAATATTTGAGTATGTATATATGCGACGACAGAAAGTGCAAGAGATAGCAAAGGCATGCAAGTTTAAGACCAGATCATGACCATTGCGAAGGCATGCTAGAGCAGGTGGACCGAATTGCCTGTGCTCTAAGCGATGCTGCGAATAGAGAGTGAAAGTATGCGAGAGAGCGACAATGATCGATAGAACGAGAGAGCGAGAATGACCGGCAATAGAAAGAAAGGTGCAAGAAAGGAGAAGAAGATACGAAAGAACGGCCGCTGCCGTGTGTAAGCATAAGCGGCTAACAATAATGTATGTACAGTAGTCAGTGCAAATAATGAACAATGAAGATGATTTACGTTAGGCTGCACCACTATGATTGAGCTGACGATGTGGTGAATTTGTTGGGGAATATAGGGCTGGGAAACCAGACATACTCCCCCCGTTGAAAGCCTGACTTTCAACAGATGCTGAAGGGTTTCACAGACGTCGATTGTGTATGATTCGATGGATCTCCTGATGCCGTTTTAACACTACAGCACGGGAAACTCCAGCTCCTCCGGTAATAGGCTGGACCACCTTTGCTATGGGCCAAGAGACTGCCAACCCAAGGTTAGGAATGCGATTTGAAAGCAGCTGCAGCGACGACATGTAGACTTCCTTCCATGGCGACCAATATATGAGCGGCAAGTAGGCACCGCATTGACGAACATCTAATCGATACAAGATCAGGCATGTTATGCTAGGCTCAGGAAACAAAGAGAGAAAGCCGCCATTCAAAAGCGCTAGACAAAGCACATCCAGCTCGGCAGGGCTCTCTGTAATTGAAGATGGAGTTGCTGAATAAGTAAATCCCAAAATGTAGCCTGAGTGGTCAGTGATACGAAAGCAATTGTAGTTGCCCATCTTCACGGCACTCCTCTCCCCCGAATAGGCCAATATTTGGATGGACTTAGTGTAAGCAGAGCTCGAAGTCCAGCGCGAAGTTTCTGCTTATTAGCGTTGATGAACGTTAAGGTGGTGGCGCGCTGACCTAGAGGCTTGTTTGGTACGTTGATTGGATGACGGCCAACCAGGCTTAACGAAGATCGAAAATGAGGTCCATAAGTCAAAAGAGGGGGCTCGTTCAGATGAATCCGATGAGACACACGAGAAAAAATACCATTTGATTTCAGATCGTTTGACATGACGCAGCTACTGGCACAATAAGTCTCAATGCTGACGTTACAGAATCCGTCAGGTTCACACTCAGAGTTGAGAGCGAGTGTTGACAAAGGAATTTTAGGTCCAGGTAGTCCGGAGGGGTCGTTGGGCTGTTCTTCTGTAGACAAGGCATGAACTGAGCGACTGCAGGGGCGCACCGACGACTCAATGTTTGAGAACGAGAGTATTGGGTGCTCAGTAGCCTGTCCCGAAGCTAGTTCCAACGCCGTGGGCACATCGCTGCCAATGTCGAACTTCCAATTTGATTCCTTGTAACCAGTCGGTCCAATTGGTTTCTCTACAATCGTATTATACTCCTCCTGAGAGCAGGCGCCAGATTCCAAGACATCAATGCATACGTCGCGAAAATGAATTGCTGCATCAACAGGCTGCTCAACCCGCTCATCTGCTGTCAACTGCAGCATTGGTCCCTCAGATAAGCATGTGGCAGGCTTCGTTTTATCCACAGCTTGCTCCGTATTTCTCCGTGGTGGAAGCTGCCTGCCAACAAGATTAGCAATAATATTTTTTGCTGAAACTGCAGAGGAAGAGGCAGGTGAGGTTGAGACGAGAGATTTCAAGCCGAATTGAAGCATTCAGCGAAACGAAACAATATTTAAACTTTTCGCACAATCCAATGTGATTATTGTCAGTGATCAACTCTTGGAGCTCTTTGTGCAGGGTTTTAAAGGTGCCCTGCAGCTTCTCGATCTCCATCAGCCATACAGCGAGCGGGAAATAATCACACAGCGATATCTCACTCTCCTTTATTCTTTCCAACCTTTTAACTATATAAAGTACTTTCAGTTGAAGGAAAGTCACCCTGTTTTTAGCAGCGGTTACTGAATAGCAATTCCCATAGCAAGAGCAGAGTTAGAAACGTTGCTGGCGGGAAGATGACCGAAAAGAGCAACACGCGAAATAGGCGGGAAAGACAGCCGACAGCTATGTGTGTATGTAACGTATTCAAGGGCGGCCGGTGTAAATGCTTGTAGGCAGCTATGTGGTCGATGACACTGGGTGGAAACAGCAGGCAAGCGAAATCAAACGAACGAACGGCACTTGAGGGTAAATTATTATTTTAATTTATAGTTTATGATATGCACAACCGAATTGTTTGTTGCACAAATCACGTCGGGGTCACCAATGTTGAGCTAGCGAGCTTTTTCACTAGCTGTTTTATTTATTTTGTAAATAAGAAGTCGATGGTTTTAGTTCAGAATATTTAGTTTATTAGTTGCGCGGTATAGGGGCCGGCAACGATCAATAATGCCCTTGTAGATAGAACGCGATTCGTATGTCCGTATGTAAGACCGAATATATGCTGTTATGTATTATACAAGGCGCGAGGGTATGTTCTTGCAGGTTCAAGACCAGATCAAGACGAAAGAACGTGAGTGCGATAATGATGACGATCAATTAAAGACTAAAAGAGGGCAGGCGGACCGAATTGCCCGTGCCCTAATGAAAGCGAGAGAGAGAGAGAACGAAAGAAGCGATAGAAGCTCGGTCTGCTAAGCCGAGTACGAGCGATTAATACACAGAGAGAGTGGTAGCGAAGGCGAAAGAAAGAAGCAAGCGAGGTGCACATATAGACCGCGATTCGCATGTCAGCAATTGACTGAATATTTGAGTATGTATATATGCGACGACAGAAAGTGCAAGAGATAGCAAAGGCATGCAAGTTTAAGACCAGATCATGACCATTGCGAAGGCATGCTAGAGCAGGTGGACCGAATTGCCCGTGCCCTAAGCGATGCTGCGAATAGAGAGTGAAAGTATGCGAGAGAGCGACAATGATCGATAGAACGAGAGAGCGAGAATGACCGGCAATAGAAAGAAAGGTGCAAGAAAGGAGAAGAAGATACGAAAGAACGGCCGCTGCCGTGTGTAAGCATAAGCGGCTAACAATAATGTATGTACAGTAGTCAGTGCAAATAATGAACAATGAAGATGATTTACGTTAGGCTGCACCACTATGATTGAGCTGACGATGTGGTGAATTTGTTGGGGAATATAGGGCTGGGAAACCAGACATACTCCCCCCGTTGAAAGCCTGACTTTCAACAGATGCTGAAGGGTTTCACAGACGTCGATTGTGTATGATTCGATGGATCTCCTGATGCCGTTTTAACACTACAGCACGGGAAACTCCAGCTCCTCCGGTAATAGGCTGGACCACCTTTGCTATGGGCCAAGAGACTGCCAACCCAAGGTTAGGAATGCGATTTGAAAGCAGCTGCAGCGACGACATGTAGACTTCCTTCCATGGCGACCAATATATGAGCGGCAAGTAGGCACCGCATTGACGAACATCTAATCGATACAAGATCAGGCATGTTATGCTAGGCTCAGGAAACAAAGAGAGAAAGCCGCCATTCAAAAGCGCTAGACAAAGCACATCCAGCTCGGCAGGGCTCTCTGTAATTGAAGATGGAGTTGCTGAATAAGTAAATCCCAAAATGTAGCCTGAGTGGTCAGTGATACGAAAGCAATTGTAGTTGCCCATCTTCACGGCACTCCTCTCCCCCGAATAGGCCAATATTTGGATGGACTTAGTGTAAGCAGAGCTCGAAGTCCAGCGCGAAGTTTCTGCTTATTAGCGTTGATGAACGTTAAGGTGGTGGCGCGCTGACCTAGAGGCTTGTTTGGTACGTTGATTGGATGACGGCCAACCAGGCTTAACGAAGATCGAAAATGAGGTCCATAAGTCAAAAGAGGGGGCTCGTTCAGATGAATCCGATGAGACACACGAGAAAAAATACCATTTGATTTCAGATCGTTTGACATGACGCAGCTACTGGCACAATAAGTCTCAATGCTGACGTTACAGAATCCGTCAGGTTCACACTCAGAGTTGAGAGCGAGTGTTGACAAAGGAATTTTAGGTCCAGGTAGTCCGGAGGGGTCGTTGGGCTGTTCTTCTGTAGACAAGGCATGAACTGAGCGACTGCAGGGGCGCACCGACGACTCAATGTTTGAGAACGAGAGTATTGGGTGCTCAGTAGCCTGTCCCGAAGCTAGTTCCAACGCCGTGGGCACATCGCTGCCAATGTCGAACTTCCAATTTGATTCCTTGTAACCAGTCGGTCCAATTGGTTTCTCTACAATCGTATTATACTCCTCCTGAGAGCAGGCGCCAGATTCCAAGACATCAATGCATACGTCGCGAAAATGAATTGCTGCATCAACAGGCTGCTCAACCCGCTCATCTGCTGTCAACTGCAGCATTGGTCCCTCAGATAAGCATGTGGCAGGCTTCGTTTTATCCACAGCTTGCTCCGTATTTCTCCGTGGTGGAAGCTGCCTGCCAACAAGATTAGCAATAATATTTTTTGCTGAAACTGCAGAGGGAAGAGGCAGGTGAGGGTTGAGACGAGAGATTTCAAGCCGAATTGAAGCATTCAGCGAAACGAAACAATATTTAAACTTTTCGCACAATCCAATGTGATTATTGTCGTGATCCAACTCTTGGAGCTCTTTGTGCAGGGTTTTAAAGGTGCCCTGCAGCTTCTCGATCTCCATCAGCCATACAGCGAGCGTGAAATAATCACACAGCGATATCTCACTCTCCTTTATTCTTTCCAACCTTTTAACTATATAAAGTACTTTCAGTTGAAGGAAAGTCACCCTGTTTTTAGCAGCGGTTACTGAATAGCAATTCCCATAGCAAGAGCAGAGTTAGAAACGTTGCTGGCGGGAAGATGACCGAAAAGAGCAACACGCGAAATAGGCGGGAAAGACAGCCGACAGCTATGTGTGTATGTAACGTATTCAAGGGCGGCCGGTGTAAATGCTTGTAGGCAGCTATGTGGTCGATGACACTGGGTGGAAACAGCAGGCAAGCGAAATCAAACGAACGAACGGCACTTGAGGGTAAATTATTATTTTAATTTATAGTTTATGATATGCACAACCGAATTGTTTGTTGCACAAATCACGTCGGGGTCACCAATGTTGAGCTAGCGAGCTTTTTCACTAGCTGTTTTATTTATTTTGTAAATAAGAAGTCGATGGTTTTAGTTCAGAATATTTAGTTTATTAGTTGCGCGGTATAGGGGCCGGCAACGATCAATAATGCCCTTGTAGATAGAACGCGATTCGTATGTCCGTATGTAAGACCGAATATATGCTGTTATGTATTATACAAGGCGCGAGGGTATGTTCTTGCAGGTTCAAGACCAGATCAAGACGAAAGAACGTGAGTGCGATAATGATGACGATCAATTAAAGACTAAAAGAGGGCAGGCGGACCGAATTGCCCGTGCCCTAATGAAAGCGAGAGAGAGAGAGAACGAAAGAAGCGATAGAAGCTCGGTCTGCTAAGCCGAGTACGAGCGATTAATACACAGAGAGAGTGGTAGCGAAGGCGAAAGAAAGAAGCAAGCGAGGTGCACATATAGACCGCGATTCGCATGTCAGCACTTGACTGAATATTTGAGTATGTATATATGCGACGACAGAAAGTGCAAGAGATAGCAAAGGCATGCAAGTTTAAGACCAGATCATGACCATTGCGAAGGCATGCTAGAGCAGGTGGACCGAATTGCCTGTGCTCTAAGCGATGCTGCGAATAGAGAGTGAAAGTATGCGAGAGAGCGACAATGATCGATAGAACGAGAGAGCGAGAATGACCGGCAATAGAAAGAAAGGTGCAAGAAAGGAGAAGAAGATACGAAAGAACGGCCGCTGCCGTGTGTAAGCATAAGCGGCTAACAATAATGTATGTACAGTAGTCAGTGCAAATAATGAACAATGAAGATGATTTACGTTAGGCTGCACCACTATGATTGAGCTGACGATGTGGTGAATTTGTTGGGGAATATAGGGCTGGGAAACCAGACATACTCCCCCCGTTGAAAGCCTGACTTTCAACAGATGCTGAAGGGTTTCACAGACGTCGATTGTGTATGATTCGATGGATCTCCTGATGCCGTTTTAACACTACAGCACGGGAAACTCCAGCTCCTCCGGTAATAGGCTGGACCACCTTTGCTATGGGCCAAGAGACTGCCAACCCAAGGTTAGGAATGCGATTTGAAAGCAGCTGCAGCGACGACATGTAGACTTCCTTCCATGGCGACCAATATATGAGCGGCAAGTAGGCACCGCATTGACGAACATCTAATCGATACAAGATCAGGCATGTTATGCTAGGCTCAGGAAACAAAGAGAGAAAGCCGCCATTCAAAAGCGCTAGACAAAGCACATCCAGCTCGGCAGGGCTCTCTGTAATTGAAGATGGAGTTGCTGAATAAGTAAATCCCAAAATGTAGCCTGAGTGGTCAGTGATACGAAAGCAATTGTAGTTGCCCATCTTCACGGCAGCTCCTCTCCCCCGAATAGGCCAATATTTGGATGGACTTAGTGTAAGCAGAGCTCGAAGTCCAGCGCGAAGTTTCTGCTTATTAGCGTTGATGAACGTTAAGGTGGTGGCGCGCTGACCTAGAGGCTTGTTTGGTACGTTGATTGGATGACGGCCAACCAGGCTTAACGAAGATCGAAAATGAGGTCCATAAGTCAAAAGAGGGGGCTCGTTCAGATGAATCCGATGAGACACACGAGAAAAAATACCATTTGATTTCAGATCGTTTGACATGACGCAGCTACTGGCACAATAAGTCTCAATGCTGACGTTACAGAATCCGTCAGGTTCACACTCAGAGTTGAGAGCGAGTGTTGACAAAGGAATTTTAGGTCCAGGTAGTCCGGAGGGGTCGTTGGGCTGTTCTTCTGTAGACAAGGCATGAACTGAGCGACTGCAGGGGCGCACCGACGACTCAATGTTTGAGAACGAGAGTATTGGGTGCTCAGTAGCCTGTCCCGAAGCTAGTTCCAACGCCGTGGGCACATCGCTGCCAATGTCGAACTTCCAATTTGATTCCTTGTAACCAGTCGGTCCAATTGGTTTCTCTACAATCGTATTATACTCCTCCTGAGAGCAGGCGCCAGATTCCAAGACATCAATGCATACGTCGCGAAAATGAATTGCTGCATCAACAGGCTGCTCAACCCGCTCATCTGCTGTCAACTGCAGCATTGGTCCCTCAGATAAGCATGTGGCAGGCTTCGTTTTATCCACAGCTTGCTCCGTATTTCTCCGTGGTGGAAGCTGCCTGCCAACAAGATTAGCAATAATATTTTTTGCTGAAACTGCAGAGGGAAGAGGCAGGTGAGGGTTGAGACGAGAGATTTCAAGCCGAATTGAAGCATTCAGCGAAACGAAACAATATTTAAACTTTTCGCACAATCCAATGTGATTATTGTCGTGATCCAACTCTTGGAGCTCTTTGTGCAGGGTTTTAAAGGTGCCCTGCAGCTTCTCGATCTCCATCAGCCATACAGCGAGCGTGAAATAATCACACAGCGATATCTCACTCTCCTTTATTCTTTCCAACCTTTTAACTATATAAAGTACTTTCAGTTGAAGGAAAGTCACCCTGTTTTTAGCAGCGGTTACTGAATAGCAATTCCCATAGCAAGAGCAGAGTTAGAAACGTTGCTGGCGGGAAGATGACCGAAAAGAGCAACACGCGAAATAGGCGGGAAAGACAGCCGACAGCTATGTGTGTATGTAACGTATTCAAGGGCGGCCGGTGTAAATGCTTGTAGGCAGCTATGTGGTCGATGACACTGGGTGGAAACAGCAGGCAAGCGAAATCAAACGAACGAACGGCACTTGAGGGTAAATTATTATTTTAATTTATAGTTTATGATATGCACAACCGAATTGTTTGTTGCACAAATCACGTCGGGGTCACCAATGTTGAGCTAGCGAGCTTTTTCACTAGCTGTTTTATTTATTTTGTAAATAAGAAGTCGATGGTTTTAGTTCAGAATATTTAGTTTATTAGTTGCGCGGTATAGGGGCCGGCAACGATCAATAATGCCCTTGTAGATAGAACGCGATTCGTATGTCCGTATGTAAGACCGAATATATGCTGTTATGTATTATACAAGGCGCGAGGGTATGTTCTTGCAGGTTCAAGACCAGATCAAGACGAAAGAACGTGAGTGCGATAATGATGACGATCAATTAAAGACTAAAAGAGGGCAGGCGGACCGAATTGCCCGTGCCCTAATGAAAGCGAGAGAGAGAGAACGAAAGAAGCGATAGAAGCTCGGTCTGCTAAGCCGAGTACGAGCGATTAATACACAGAGAGAGTGGTAGCGAAGGCGAAAGAAAGAAGCAAGCGAGGTGCACATATAGACCGCGATTCGCATGTCAGCAATTGACTGAATATTTGAGTATGTATATATGCGACGACAGAAAGTGCGAGAGATAGCAAAGGCATGCAAGTTTAAGACCAGATCATGACCATTGCGAAGGCATGCTAGAGCAGGTGGACCGAATTGCCTGTGCTCTAAGCGATGCTGCGAATAGAGAGTGAAAGTATGCGAGAGAGCGACAATGATCGATAGAACGAGAGAGCGAGAATGACCGGCAATAGAAAGAAAGGTGCAAGAAAGGAGAAGAAGATACGAAAGAACGGCCGCTGCCGTGTGTAAGCATAAGCGGCTAACAATAATGTATGTACAGTAGTCAGTGCAAATAATGAACAATGAAGATGATTTACGTTAGGCTGCACCACTATGATTGAGCTGACGATGTGGTGAATTTGTTGGGGAATATAGGGCTGGGAAACCAGACATACTCCCCCCGTTGAAAGCCTGACTTTCAACAGATGCTGAAGGGTTTCACAGACGTCGATTGTGTATGATTCGATGGATCTCCTGATGCCGTTTTAACACTACAGCACGGGAAACTCCAGCTCCTCCGGTAATAGGCTGGACCACCTTTGCTATGGGCCAAGAGACTGCCAACCCAAGGTTAGGAATGCGATTTGAAAGCAGCTGCAGCGACGACATGTAGACTTCCTTCCATGGCGACCAATATATGAGCGGCAAGTAGGCACCGCATTGACGAACATCTAATCGATACAAGATCAGGCATGTTATGCTAGGCTCAGGAAACAAAGAGAGAAAGCCGCCATTCAAAAGCGCTAGACAAAGCACATCCAGCTCGGCAGGGCTCTCTGTAATTGAAGATGGAGTTGCTGAATAAGTAAATCCCAAAATGTAGCCTGAGTGGTCAGTGATACGAAAGCAATTGTAGTTGCCCATCTTCACGGCACTCCTCTCCCCCGAATAGGCCAATATTTGGATGGACTTAGTGTAAGCAGAGCTCGAAGTCCAGCGCGAAGTTTCTGCTTATTAGCGTTGATGAACGTTAAGGTGGTGGCGCGCTGACCTAGAGGCTTGTTTGGTACGTTGATTGGATGACGGCCAACCAGGCTTAACGAAGATCGAAAATGAGGTCCATAAGTCAAAAGAGGGGGCTCGTTCAGATGAATCCGATGAGACACACGAGAAAAAATACCATTTGATTTCAGATCGTTTGACATGACGCAGCTACTGGCACAATAAGTCTCAATGCTGACGTTACAGAATCCGTCAGGTTCACACTCAGAGTTGAGAGCGAGTGTTGACAAAGGAATTTTAGGTCCAGGTAGTCCGGAGGGGTCGTTGGGCTGTTCTTCTGTAGACAAGGCATGAACTGAGCGACTGCAGGGGCGCACCGACGACTCAATGTTTGAGAACGAGAGTATTGGGTGCTCAGTAGCCTGTCCCGAAGCTAGTTCCAACGCCGTGGGCACATCGCTGCCAATGTCGAACTTCCAATTTGATTCCTTGTAACCAGTCGGTCCAATTGGTTTCTCTACAATCGTATTATACTCCTCCTGAGAGCAGGCGCCAGATTCCAAGACATCAATGCATACGTCGCGAAAATGAATTGCTGCATCAACAGGCTGCTCAACCCGCTCATCTGCTGTCAACTGCAGCATTGGTCCCTCAGATAAGCATGTGGCAGGCTTCGTTTTATCCACAGCTTGCTCCGTATTTCTCCGTGGTGGAAGCTGCCTGCCAACAAGATTAGCAATAATATTTTTTGCTGAAACTGCAGAGGGAAGAGGCAGGTGAGGGTTGAGACGAGAGATTTCAAGCCGAATTGAAGCATTCAGCGAAACGAAACAATATTTAAACTTTTCGCACAATCCAATGTGATTATTGTCGTGATCCAACTCTTGGAGCTCTTTGTGCAGGGTTTTAAAGGTGCCCTGCAGCTTCTCGATCTCCATCAGCCATACAGCGAGCGTGAAATAATCACACAGCGATATCTCACTCTCCTTTATTCTTTCCAACCTTTTAACTATATAAAGTACTTTCAGTTGAAGGAAAGTCACCCTGTTTTTAGCAGCGGTTACTGAATAGCAATTCCCATAGCAAGAGCAGAGTTAGAAACGTTGCTGGCGGGAAGATGACCGAAAAGAGCAACACGCGAAATAGGCGGGAAAGACAGCCGACAGCTATGTGTGTATGTAACGTATTCAAGGGCGGCCGGTGTAAATGCTTGTAGGCAGCTATGTGGTCGATGACACTGGGTGGAAACAGCAGGCAAGCGAAATCAAACGAACGAACGGCACTTGAGGGTAAATTATTATTTTAATTTATAGTTTATGATATGCACAACCGAATTGTTTGTTGCACAAATCACGTCGGGGTCACCAATGTTGAGCTAGCGAGCTTTTTCACTAGCTGTTTTATTTATTTTGTAAATAAGAAGTCGATGGTTTTAGTTCAGAATATTTAGTTTATTAGTTGCGCGGTATAGGGGCCGGCAACGATCAATAATGCCCTTGTAGATAGAACGCGATTCGTATGTCCGTATGTAAGACCGAATATATGCTGTTATGTATTATACAAGGCGCGAGGGTATGTTCTTGCAGGTTCAAGACCAGATCAAGACGAAAGAACGTGAGTGCGATAATGATGACGATCAATTAAAGACTAAAAGAGGGCAGGCGGACCGAATTGCCCGTGCCCTAATGAAAGCGAGAGAGAGAGAGAACGAAAGAAGCGATAGAAGCTCGGTCTGCTAAGCCGAGTACGAGCGATTAATACACAGAGAGAGTGGTAGCGAAGGCGAAAGAAAGAAGCAAGCGAGGTGCACATATAGACCGCGATTCGCATGTCAGCAATTGACTGAATATTTGAGTATGTATATATGCGACGACAGAAAGTGCGAGAGATAGCAAAGGCATGCAAGTTTAAGACCAGATCATGACCATTGCGAAGGCATGCTAGAGCAGGTGGACCGAATTGCCTGTGCTCTAAGCGATGCTGCGAATAGAGAGTGAAAGTATGCGAGAGAGCGACAATGATCGATAGAACGAGAGAGCGAGAATGACCGGCAATAGAAAGAAAGGTGCAAGAAAGGAGAAGAAGATACGAAAGAACGGCCGCTGCCGTGTGTAAGCATAAGCGGCTAACAATAATGTATGTACAGTAGTCAGTGCAAATAATGAACAATGAAGATGATTTACGTTAGGCTGCACCACTATGATTGAGCTGACGATGTGGTGAATTTGTTGGGGAATATAGGGCTGGGAAACCAGACAAATACAAATAATTTTTTTAAATTTTTTGTCTACTTAACTTTAGTTATCTTTACCTAACTTTGAAAGGCACAACCTTTTAATTATCTTGACTTAATCCCCTTCGCTTATCATTATCTTAACTTTTAATAAATAAGAATCTTAATTCCAAATTTGGGTTTGCCAACTAATACAATGTTTTAGTTTGTAAAATCGCTGAGGCACTAGTTTGCAAAGAAATAGACAGACGGTCAATATATACATTAGGCAAAAATTGTACCGACCAATTTTTTTAAGGTTTTTTAACCGGTTTTTTATTCTGTTCTTTGCGATTAATTAAAATTAAAGTTTTTTTTTAAATTTTTTGTGTAATGTTTAGTGGTTGCTACCAAGAATAGAAAATACATTTTTATACCCGTACTCAAAAAGAGTTAAGGGGTATACTGTATTTGTGGTAAAAGTGGATGTGTGTAACGCAGAGAAGGAAATTTGTCCGACCCCATAAAGTATATATATTCTTGATCAGCATCAATAGCCGAGTCGATAGAGCCATGTCTGTCTGTCCGTCCGTCTCTCCGTCTGTCCGTCTGTCCGACTGTCCGTCTGTCCGTCCCCATGAGCGCCTGGATCTCAGAGACTATAAAAGCTAGAGCAACCAAATTTTATTTCCAGACTCATGTGATATCACACTGTTACAAGTGTATTTCAAAATTTTGACCCGCCTCCTTCCGCCCCCACAAAAGATGAAAATCTGTGTCATCCACAATTTTAAAGATACGATAAAACTAAAAACGCAGTATCGTAGATAATGACTATATCTATCAGATTGCCAAATCTGGTACAGATCGAATCATTATTATGGTCAGAACAAAGAAATTAATTTTCAGTTGCTTCCCCCACCTCCTCTGGCGCTCCTGACGATATTCATTCTCTTTCTCGCTCGCACACTCTCTGCCCTGTGCAATGCGTGAGCAACCCCTAGCGGAGGAGACGTAGAATCTAAATGGCAGATGTAGAATATCTACATGTATAATCTACATTTTACATGTAGATGTAGTTAACAAATTTGGCAAAAAAAATGTAAAATGTAAAATTAAAAATTTTTTTTTTAAATTTTAATCATAAACTTACAAATTTATATTTTGACTGAGTGCGGGTATAAAAGTAGAGTCGCGACTAGAAGCGAATCACGTTCCTTCTCGTTTGAATTCTATTTAAAAAAAATTAATTCGTCTGTTTTTTAAAAGAATATTGAAACTTAAAAACTAGTTCATATTGATAATAAGGTGCTTTTATTATACCCGTACTCAAAACGAGTTAAGGGGTATATTGTATTTTTGGTAAAAGTGGATGTGTGTAACGCAGAGAAGGAAAATTTTCCGACCCCATAAAGTATATACATTCTTGATCAGTATCAATAGCCGAGTCGACAGAGCCATGTCTGTCTGTCCGTCCGTCCGTCTGTCTATAGACAGATACTATAAGAGATATCGCCCGCCCCCTTCCGCCCCAACAAAGGACGAAAATCTGTGCCAGCCACAATTTTGAAGATACGATAAAACTAAAAACGCAGTATCGTAGAGAATGACCATATCTACCAGATTGCTGAATCTGGTACAGATCAGATCATTGTTATAGCCAGAATGAAGAAATTAATTTTCAGTTGTTTCCTCCACCTCCTCTAGCGGTGCTGAGCTATTCATTCTCTTTCAAAATCAGGAAGTTCAGCTAATGTTGATATTTTTAGTTAACTTGTTCGGAAAAACTTATGCAGGCTGCTAATGCCAATGAATCATTAGTAATGATAAATGCTTTTCTTTTTTAAAAAATGAAGAAATTAATTTTCAGTTGCTTCCTCCACCTCCTCTAGCGGTGCTGAGCTTTTCATTCTCTTTCAAAATCAGGAAGTTCAGCTAATGTTGATATTTTTAGTTAACTTGTTCGGAAAAACTTATGCAGGCTGATAATACCAATGAATCATTAGTAATGATAAATGCTTTTCTTTTTTAAAAAATGTTTTAAATTCCATAGCAACCTCTAAAAAAATTGTTTAATAAAAATTACACCATTAATATTATTATCAAATCCAATATAACAAAATTAGGGGTGTCCGCCCAATCTATATCTATGCATAGATGTTTATCTGTTGAAGCAAGCCCCGAAAATATATACTTTACGGCTCTGTAACATTAAGCTCATCTTACCTGCCATCCTTGCAGCAATAAACTACGATCAACTGCTCTTAGCCACATCACAGCATCGCCAGCATCGAAGTTACTAAGTCTTTGGCAGCGACAATGTAGAAAAATTCCTAAGCACTTCAGCAATTCTGAAGTAGATGCCTGAAAATAAATGCTTCATCTATTTAATTACGGTACAAATTGATAATTAGTGTCTGTTCGGCTAAACACAGTCCCACGGCAGGACTAAGTCACAAGCCAACTATTTTTGAAGCATTAACTTAATCAATGTCTTTTCTAGTTTACGACAGTTAGCGTACTCATTAAAATTGTTTGTTTGCTTCTGCGTATGCTCTCACATACATATATTGTCAACCCCCAGAGGGGGTACTTTGCACAATAACTTCAATTCAATCTTCGCCATAATCGGGCTTTCGTTAACTCGAGCTGTTAACTCCTACCAAATAACCCTAATTGTTGTCGCTTAAACACTTGCCAATTAGAGGCCGCCTTCTTAATTAATTGTCGTCTTATCGGCTCTGCACGGCAAATTAAACTTTCAAATATGCATATAATTTATAATAATTACCTATTTCTGTAATTATTTTACAAATCTTTCGCGACTTAAAGTTACGCTACTAAAGAAGCTCAGTAGTAACTGTTCCTGTCTATTATTTCTGTAACTTTTCACACGATAGGACTACGAGTATTTCCGGAAAAAAATTTAAAATTCTAACCAAAACCTGTTTTATCAGGGGTGCCACAGAAATCACTAGTGAAATGGCAATTCGAGCAGAGGATTTCCGCTTAAAAATTTCCGCCGTGCCACAGAATTCCGAGCGATTTCCTTTTTCTTAGCATTTTCACAAACCAAATTCGAACTAAGGCTAGGGCTGACATTTTTCAAGATTCAAATCGAATAGGGTTCATTAATTTAATTTTTTAATGTTGTTCTTTTGTGATATACAATAATTGATTTTTTAAAGCTGTAATTTTATAATTTTTAATCAAAAAACATCCCATTTCTTTCGCGCCAAACAAAAAAAATTACTCGACAACTCTTGCAGTTGTCTGGCAACTCTCCGTGCATGGGCGCAATCAGCTGTTCAAAATAAAACAAATATCTGAACTGTTAGGTAACCTAAATAAAAATGCTATTGGCGAGACTGTTGGTCATCGCAGAGCAACGAAGGCAACATATTAGAATATGAACCTTGCAGAGCAGGCTTCTCAGATACGCAACGGACTCGTTTTTACGATCAGCAGCAGCGCGGCTAACAGCTTTAACAGCGCACTGTTAGCTCGCGCGCTCTCCCATGGCCTTCGCTCTTGCGCGGCGTGACGCCCTAAACTGATTTTTATTGGGAAAACCATCGTTTGAAACCTCCTGCAATCCGCCCTCCTACAAAACATTGGTCCTTCGAGCCGAAACTTCGCCTTCCCTATAAGGAGAAGTCCAATCAGCAATCATCAATCAGCAATCATCGGTGGACTACATTCCGAAGATAAGTACAATTTCGTCTTTCCAAATCGATTCCTAGTGCGATTTGTTTATTCCCCGCCAAGTCCGAGTTCCGCGATATATGTATATATATTCCTGTATACATATCTGTTTATACAACGATATCCAGTTTCTGTGCTTCCTTCACTTTCGGCAACGCCATATTATCGGCGAATCCAGCCGTTCTCCGTTCATTCACCTCCAACTACCAGTGCTACGGTAGTTCTTCCATTCCGTTTTGTCTGTGCATTAATTGTGAAAAAATTAAATATATCTAACAATATCCAGTTGCACCCCAGTTCAGTAAACCATATGTGCATTCTGATTCGCAAGCGCAGCTACATAATTACATACACAAATACATATATACACATCCATAAATGCACACATTGCACAGTGGTTCCGCCCATAGGCCAAAAATCAAAAAATTCATGCGAAAAAAATTGACAAAAAGTAAACAAACTGTCTCTAAAATGTCCAAGCTTTGTAATTGCAAACCGGTTTTTTCTGGAAAGCTAACGGAATTTTCTAAAAATAGCATCAAAGATGTGAAAACGTGTTCATTTTCAAAGCGCAGCAGCACGCAGTCGGAATTTTTCACAACTGAAGCGCACTTCGAACAGGTCTGTCGTTTAATTGACTTAACGAATTTGAGTAATTTTTAATGGATTTCAAAATTGAAGGTATTTATTTTAAGTTATTAAATTCAAAAAAAGTAACTTGTTATTTTAAAATTAATGGTTTAGTTTGCCCTACTTTTTGTACATTTTGTATTTGTCTTTATTATGTGTACTTAAAATTTTAGTCGTGTTGGCCCAATATTCCTCCTAAGATTTTTATACCCGTACTCAAAAAGAGTTAAGGGGTATACTGTATTTGTGGTAAAAGTCGATGTGTGTAACACAGAGAAGGAAAATTTTCCGACCCCATAAAGTATATATATTCTTGATCAGCATCAATAGCCGAGTCTCTGTCTGTCTGTCTGTCTGTCCGTCTGTCCGTCTGTCCGTCTTGATGAGCGCCTCGTTCTCAGAGACTATAGAAGCTAGAGCAACGAAATTTTTTTCCAGACTCATGTGATATCACACTGTTACAAGTGTATTTCAAAATTTCGCCCCGCCCCCTTCCGCCTTCACAAAGGACGAAAATCTGTGGCATCCACAATTTTGAAGATACGATAAAACTAAAAACGCAGTATCGTAGAGAATGACCATATCTATCAGATTGCCGAATCTGAACCAGATCGGATCATTATTATAGCCAGAATAAAGAAATTAATTTTCAGTTGCTTCCCCCACCTCCTCTGGCGCTGCTGACGCTATTTATTCTCTGTCTCGCTCGCACACACTCTGCCCTGTGCAATGCGCGAGCAACCCCTAGCGGAGGAGATGTAGAATCTAAATGGTATATGTAGAATATTTGTTCTACATGTATTATCTACATTTTACATGTAGATGTAGTTAAAAAATGTAGCAAAAAAATGTAAAATGTAAAATTTAAAATTTTTTAAAAAAATTTCAATCATAAGCTCGTAAATCTATATACTGACTGAGTACGGGTATAAAAGTAGAGTCGCGACTAGAAGCGACTCACGTTCCTTCTCGTTTGCTATTATATTTATCTGATTCTTAAGGTAATAAAAGAGTTAAAGGTAAATGCGGATATTTGCGGGTGTTTGTGTAATCTTAAAGATTCTAACCCTCTGACTTATTTTTTCAAGGGCAAATTTGCGCAACGGAGCCTCTAATGAGTGTTTGTATTCGTCTTGAGTGTTTGTATTCGTCTTTCGTGTTTGTAAACAATTTTCAATGACCATTTAAGTAATTATATTTTCATTTTTATACCCGTACTCAAAAAGAGTTAAGGGGTATACTGTATTTGTGGTAAAAGTCGATGTGTGTAACGCAGAGAAGGAACATTTTCCGACCCCATAAAGTATATATATTCTTGATCAGCATCAATAGCCGAGTCTCTGTCTGTCTGTCTGTCTGTCCGTCTGTCCGTCTGTCCGTCTGTCCGTCTTGATGAGCGCCTCGTTCTCAGAGACTATAAAAGCTAGAGCAACGAAATTTTTTTTCCAGACTCATGTGATATCACACTGTTACAAGTGTATTTTAAAAATTTCGCCCCGCCCCCTTCCGCCTTCACAAAGGACGAAAATCTGTGGCATCCATAATTTTGAAGATACGTTAAAACTAAAAACGCAGTATCTTAGAGAATGATATGGTCATTCTATCAGATTGCCGAATCTGAATCAGATTGGATCATTATTATAGCCAGAACAAAGAAATTAATTTTCAGTTGCTTCCCCCACCTCCTCTGGCACTGCTGACGCTATTCGTTCTCTGTCTCGCTCGCACACACTCTGCCCTGTGCAAAGCGCGAGCAACCCCTAGCGGAGGAGATGTAGAATCTAAATGGTAGATGTAGAATATTTGTTCTAGATGTATTATCTACATTTTACATGTAGATGTAGTTAGCAAATGTAGCAAAAAAATTAAAAATTTTTTTTTAAATTTCAATCATAAGCTCATAAATTTATATACTGACTGAGTACGGGTATAAAAGTAGAGTCGCGACTAGAAGCGACTCACGTTCCTTCTCGTTTCTTTTAAATGCATTGGCACACTCCAAGTGCGAACAGTATAAAATCCACCCCAACAATTATTAAGTGTCTTTTATTCCTACATATATATATATATATATTTATTTTCATAGTTGGCGGCAATACATCCATATAAGAGCTGGTAAAAAATCAATTCAAACATCGATATAATCGATTCTTTGGTTTTATGGTAAACATCGATTCTTTTATTTGTGAACATCGAATCTTTTGTTTGGGAATCAATGTTTTTTTGCGACCAGTTGAAAAAAATTCCATTACCACAATTTCTGGTTCTGGAGCAAATATTGATCTCTAATAGCCATATGACATTAGACTTAGCCAATTTTGCTGCGTAGAGAGGGATAGCATGAGAGACAAAATGCAACATTTTTGTTCGTAGCCGTCTCTATACACGTCTAATGGCTTTCAGTCGAACTACTGAGGCACTGCTTGATACAAAATTATGTTTTCAAGCAAAACACAGCCACCAAGCCAGCAAAATTGTATCCGCAGAGTAAAATGTTCGATAAATTCTGCCGCAGCGCTGCTCCCAGCTAAACTGGACAAGCAGCTTGCTCATATAGTTGTCTCGCTCTGACTGCAGGCGTTTCCCATAAGGTCATCTTTATTTTTCCAGCTAGTCAGTTAGCGAAGTCGAATGTCATATGGCTATAAACAAAATAATTGTGTGTTTTATTCGATTTAATCGATTAAAATCGATGTTTTTGGCTAGAAGATGGCTGGACCTAATCCATATTGCCAACTATTTATGTACATAATATAAAACAACGCACATACAAAAATACCACACTCCGTATTTAAATACCGCGTTCCACACATACATTTCGCCAATATCCACATCCACAATAAAATTCTGCGATTCCCAGCAATTTACACGTTCCAGCCATAACTTTGGTCGGCACAATACATAATATTATCTCCGATTGCGTAATAAATTATCCTCAACCCAGGCACAGCGCATTTCCGCAGCGATTTCGCATTTTTTTTTCGTGCCAATTTTAGAGTTTTGTCCGAGGGAAAACTAGAGGTGACAAAATTTAAGAAAAACTATCGGTATCACGAACATCAAATTTACGACTATAAATAAATTCAAGCCGCCGAGTTATCCAAAAATACATAGTCCTACATTTGTCCCGCTTCAATTAAAGGACGACTGTATAAGGAATTATTGTTTTTATTTCATATTCGTTCCGATAGTCTTCGCCACACCAGTAGCATTTAATTTCTTGACTCCAATGTTGTGTGTTGAAGGGATTTATTGCCTTCTTGTGTGGTGCCCAGCCCAGCCTTAGTTTTTGTTCTTTCGCAAATTCGCGGAATCCGCATTCGACTTCGCCTGCGTGTGCGATTTAAGCAGTGACTCTCTGACCTCAATGCTCAGCTGGCCCAAACAGCAGTGCAGTCCATCCGTCTGCACCGCAGACCTACCAGGGCGGCTGTTGACTGCCCTCCTGCGACATCGAGCTCTTCGCAAGAGATAACGTCCGCTGGCCTACCTTCCGAGACTTATTTACGGCAATTTACATAAATAATTCTAGGCTGTCTCCGGTAGAGAAGTTATACCATCTCACTGCAAAGACAAGTGGCGATCCGAAGGCCATAGTCGAGAAGTCCCAGCTCACAAACGGTGGTTTCGAGTCGGCATGGTCGGCCCTCCAAAACCGTTTTGAAAATAATCGGCCCCTGGTTACCAACTGGTATTAATAAATATTATGCATTTTTTGCCTCGCGTCGAGTCCGAGACCAGTCGAGCTTTGAAAGAGCTTCAAAGCACGATGCAAGGGGTCCTCACCGCCTTTGCTTACTTCAAGGTCGGCACCGACAACTGGGATAGCCTCCTCGTCACTATGGCGCAGTTGACCCTGTCTTTGTGGGAAGCGTCCGTCACAGACAAGAAGGAGGTGCCTCCATGTACGGAAATCGACGCCTTCCTCACTCAGCGCTATTTGGCGCTAGGGGCCATGGAGAGCGACCCTTCCTTTTCCAAAGTCCTTTCCTTCGTCCAAAGGTACCCTGAATCCGCAGCCCTCCGGAAGCAACTCCAATCCGTTCCGGTCTCAAGGTAGTCCCATTCCAAGGAAGTTTCACTCCATCCAGACACATGTGAGTCCGAAGAGAAGAACGTGTGATCTCTGTTCCAGAGAGAACCATCCCATCCGACTGTGTCCGCAATTCCTACAAATGACCGTGGATACGTGGGACAAATTTCCGTGCCCGCGCTCTGATCGACTCGGGCTCCGAAGCAACGTTCATTACGGAATGTCTCTTTAATACCATCAAATTACCATTCCGGCTTATTCGGGCCCAGGTTTCATGCCGTAATCAGTCTATAGCAGCTCAGTCCAAGAAGCTCTGTGATTTTTCCATTAGCTCCCTGATTACGCCGAGAGTACAGTTAAACGCCACGTCCTACGTCCTGCCAGACATAGCCGGCAATCTCCCTTCATAACTGATCCCGCATAGCGCGCTACGAGACTTGCCAACCCTACATTTTATGAGAGCTCACAGATAGACGTGCTGATCGGAACCGACATCCTTCCATCTTTGGGTGGGTGCTTAACGGTCCAGTGCCCAGTGCTGTTCCAGACCAGATTGCATCTTTCTCCACCCAAATTTCCCACGTCCGATTTGCTCCATTGGACAAACTTCTCACAAAGTTTTGGGAGGTGGATCCTCCACCTATCAAGGTAGCAGGAGAGTCAGACTCCTATTGCGAAAGCAATTTTCTTCGAACCACGTCAAGAACGTCAAGCGGGAAGTACGTGGTAACACTGCCGTTTCGTGACCCCGATCATTGTGGGTCAGGCCTGGGGCATTCAAGGTACTGCACTAGCTTGACGACGACATTCAGTTGCGATTTCCAAAGGCAAGTAACATTGTGCGGCATTTCATGTACGTCGACGACGTCCTAGCCGGAGCAGACTCCATCAAGGAAGCTCAGCTGGCTATCCACGAATTGAAGGCCGCCCTCAGCTCCGCAGGTTTTCCACTGCGCAAATGGAAGTCCAACAAGAGAAGATTTTGGACGGGCTTCCGAGTGACCACCTCCTGCACACCGATTTTCTGGAAATCGATGCCGAGAGCACGGCAAAGACCCTTGCAGTTCGCTGGAAGGCGACGTCAGACGAGTTCTTCTTTGTTCCTCCCGTGCTCAGGCTTGAGTCATCCTACACCAAGCTAGAAGTTCTTTCCCGTGAAAACCGTTTCGCCGACGGAAAATCGTCAATTTTACTACTGGACCGATTCTACTATTGTACTGGCCTGGTTAAGCAAGTCCGCTTGCCACTGGACTACCTTTGTGGCCAATCGAGTGACAAAAATAGCTCAGACTACCGAAACCAAGGATTGGGCTGATGTTCGTTCCGAACATAACCCCGGTGACTTAGCCAGTCGGGGCGTAGCTTTACCAGAACTGGTGGGTAGCCAACTCTGGTGGCATGGACAAGCTTTGTTGCAGTCTCCACGTGATCAATGGCCAGCCCAAGCCGCCGAAACTCCAATTATGACCTAGAACAGCGGGCGGTGAAGGTCCATCTCGTCTCCAGCCCACCCGAAGATTTCCTGGAGCGATTCTCCCAGCTTGAGAAGGCTCTTCGAGTGCGGGCATATGTTCTACGTTTCATTCAATGTTGCCGGAAGGTAACAACCACACACAGGGACCACGTCACTAGTGGGGAAATTAACGAAGCGGAGCGAACTCTTATCCTAGAGGCTCAGCGCCCGTACCTCCAGACCCCCAAGAATTTCACTGCCTGAGCGATAAACGTCCCGTGCCAAGTTCGAGCTCAATTTTGAACCTGAACCCCTTTCTAGACCGACATGGGATCATGAGAGCCTGTGGCCGGGTCACAGCTTCACAAGATCTGAAGTATGACGAGAGCCATCCAATCATCCTGTCCTATAGTCGCCGCCTTTCTCGCCTGCTCGCTCACTTCACGTACAGAATCACTCTCCATGGCGGCATTCAACTGAGGACGTGCCTCATTCACTGCAAATATTGGATTCCGAGAATCCGGAACCTGATGAAGGCCGTGGTGAACTCCTGCAAGGTATGAATCATCCATGCATGACCACCGAGGATTTTCTAGCTGCTTTCGCTTGTTTCGTCGCTAGGCGAGGTGGTCCGCAGCGTATCCATTATGACAATGGGAAAACTTTCGTGGGAGCAGCAACGGTACCTTGTCGGGACTTTCTAGAGGCGTTCCAGGATTCGGTGACTGAGGCATATAGCCATCAACGGGTTGCATGGCGTTTCATCACGTATATGGGGGGCCTATGGGAAGCCGGCGTAAAGATTTTTAAAACGCTCTTCTACAAAGCCACGTCCACCCGGAAATATACCTTTGAGGAGCTCTCGCCGCTTCCCGCTAAGATTGAAGCATGCCTCAATTCCAAGCCACTCTCACCTATGTCCGAAAGTCCGACGGAGTTTCTGGCCCTCACTCCAGGGCACTTCTTTATCAAAAGACCGTTAATGACGACCGCAGAGCCCAAAATAAAGGAGAACCTCCAGTCAATCATTAATCGGTGGCAGCATTTGAAGGCCCTAACCAGCAGATCTGCCAGAGGTGGAAAGATGAGTACCTCAAGGAACTTCACAAGCGCAACAAGGGGCAGACGGATATGCCAAATCTTCAGATCGGCGATATGGTTATCGTGAAAGAAGATAACCTGCCTTCTAACGACTGGCGACTCGGAAGAGAACAGTCCGTGTATCCCGGCGCCGACAACAGGGTCCGGGTGGTAGATATCCTTACTGCCCGCGGTGTGCTCAAACACCCGGTCGCAAAAGTCGTTCTCCTTCAGTGGAACTCCCTCGTCCCGCACAACAGTAACGGTAGAGTTCCTGTGCCTAGCCCGTTTAATAATGCCTCTCCTTGTCTACTATTCTATTTACGTTCTTTTTGCCTCCAAAACGCCCTCGTTTGTTTGTCCAACAGTACTTGGAGAAGAGCCTGTCACCTGTTCCTAGCACGGTACTAATGCTTCTCCGATTATTCTGTTCCAAACTATTTTATTTTGCATCCAGATCCAGATGTCTCCACAACCCCGTGATAGGCACACCTCAGGAAGCAAACGATCCCGAGTACAAGCTTCCTACCGCTGCCGAGTCTGCTCCGGAAGCCATCCACTACGGGACTGCCGTAGCTTTCTCAAGCTGAGCGTGGGGAAGAGGCTCCAAGCCGTGCTGGTCAACAAGTACTGCCGGAACTGCCCGGCTCATCAGCACTCCGGCAAGGATTGCCGAAGTGGTGGCCGGTGCCAGATGTGCCACAAGAACCACCACACGCTGCTCCACATGCGACCGTCCCAGCGTCCAACCCGCTCGGAATCGCTAGCTCCGGCTCCAGCTCAGGTGTCCCAAGCCGATCGCCGCCAAAGGGTTCCCGCAAGACGCCCAAAGACGGGGTCCTCCCAGCGTCCAGCCCGCTCGGCGTCGTCAGCCGCGACTCCAGGTCCGTCTCCAGCTCCGGTGTCCCGAGCCGATCGACATTCGCCTTGCCAATGAGCAATTCCATCGCCCGGCCACCATCTCTCTCGTATTGGGAGCAGATATTCCTGATCAACATCAATAGTCGAGTTGATATAGCCATGTCTGTCTGTCCGTCCATATGTCAGTCTGTTCGTCTGGTTTGTCGCCTAGTTCTCAGAGA
This sequence comes from Drosophila subsilvestris, assembly GCA_035043285.1. NCBI lineage: Eukaryota > Metazoa > Arthropoda > Insecta > Diptera > Drosophilidae > Drosophila > Drosophila subsilvestris. Next base: position 95,081 of record JAWNNB010000419.1, read on the forward strand.
CTATACGAGCTAGAGACTCATGTGATATCACACTGCTACAAGTGTATTTCCAAATTTCGCCCCGCCCCCTTTCGCCATCACAAAGGACGAAAATCTGTGGCAGCCACAATTTTAAAGATACGATAAAACTAAAACGCCGTATCGTAAAGAATGACCATATCTACAAGATTGGCTAATCTGGTACAGATCGGATCATTATTATACCCAGAATGAAGAAATTAATTTTCAGTTGCTTCCCCCACCTCCTCTGGCGCTGCTGACACTACTTATTCTCTTTCTCGCTCGCACACACTCTGCCCTGTGCAATGCGCGAGCAACCCCTAGCGGAGGAGCACACACTCGGCCCTGTGCAGTGTGCGACCGTTGCGGAGAAGATGTAGAATCTGATTTACCTACAAAATGTATAATAGACATTTTAGATGTATTATCGACATTGTAGATAACAGATGGAGCAAAAAATTCATTGATTTTGCCACCTCTTTACATGTAGAACAGATATTCTACATCTACCATTTAGGTTATACATCTCCTCCGCTACGGGTTGCCCGCGCGAGAAAGGAATAAGTAGCGTCAGCAGCGCCAGAGGAGGTGGGGGAAGCAACTGAAAATTAATTTCTTCATTCTGGCTATAATAATGATCCGATCTGTACCAGATTCGCCAATCTGGTAGATATCGTCAGTCTCTACGATACGGCGTTTTGGTTTTATCATAACTTCAAAATTGTGGATGCCACAGATTTTCGTCATTTGTGAAGGCGGAGAGAAGCGTGGCAAAATTTTGAAATACACTTGTAGCAGTTTGATATCACATGAGTCTCGAAACAAAATTTGGTTGCTCTAGCTGTTATATCTCGAGATCTAGAAAGTTCATCAAGAAAACCGACGGACAGACAGACATGGCTCTATCGGCTCGGCTATTGATACTGATCAAGAATATATATACTTATGGGGTCGGAAAATTTTCCTTCTCTGCGTTACAACCATCCACTTTTAGCACAAATACAGTATACCCTTAACTCTTTTTGAGTACGGGTATAAAAAGTGAAGTGAACTATAAAACGCGTTATAACAAAAACGCATAAGACTTGGAAGTGAAGTAAAGTTTAATTAACAATGCCGCGACTAAGACAATCGAATCTCTTCCGACAAAGCCGTAATGCAAGAAGGATACGAAACACTTTAAATGAAAAGAATGAAGAAGAACAAGAAATTGCACGTGAACAGCGACGCGTTAGTATGGCTCGACTTCGTGTTTCTCAATCATATTGCGTCGACATGTATGTCAAAATAGAAACGGAATGTTTAACTTTTATTAGGTTGAACAAAGCCAAACTACGTTCTGAGGAGTACCATATTCGCCACTTATTTCTAAAACGTTCAAGACACATTGCAACGTTGAGTACTGCAATTCAGAAAAGTCCATAAAATATATTTACAAATATGTCACGAAAGGCAGCGATATGGCGGTTTTTGGATTGCAATCCTCAAATACAAAAGATGAAATTTCACGATATCAAGTTGGTCGTTATGTGAACTGTAATGAAGAGATTTGGCGTATATTCGCATTCCCTATTCACGAACGTCATCCTACTGTTGTGCATTTGGAGGTGCATCTGAAGAACGGCTTCGAAAGCTATGCAACGTGCTGAAACACCTCCAGTACTGCAATTCAGAAAAGTCCATAAAATATATTTGCAAATATGTCACGAAAGGCAGCGATATGTCGGTTTTGACTACATTGACCAGTTTTTTTGAGATCTGCCAAAGCGATCCGTTTGCACAAACTTTGCTTTACTCGGAGATGCCACGTTATTATATTTGGAATGCTTCATCAAAGAATTTTCAAAGACGGAAGCAAGGTGATGCTCTTGGTCGTATGTAAACAGTTAATCCAAAGAATGATGAATGTTTCTATTTGCGGTTGTTGATGGTAAATGTGCGTGGGCCAACGTCATTTGAGACACTACGGACTGTTAATCGTGTAATATTCCCAACATATCTTGCTGCATGTGAAGAACTCAACTTATTAGAAAACGATACACCTTGGGATACGACAATCGCTGAAGCCATTATCTCTTCATCTCCAAGTCAGATACGCACATTATTCGCTATCATAATTTCGACATGCTTTCCATCAAACCTGTGGCACAAATATAAGGATATTATGTCTGAAGATATTTTACATCAGTTCCAGAAATCACGATATTGAGATGAATGAGGAGATATGTACATAACCATGCTTAACTCTTGATCGAAGATATGTGCGGTAGTTTATTAATTAGGTTAGGAATGCCAGCACCAAATCGTGAAATGAATGACGCATTTAATCGAGAACTTGAACGGGGACGTGAATATGATCACCAGGAATTAGATTTAGTTGTTCAAACGAATGTACCCCTGTTGAATTCCCAACAAAAGGACGCTTATGATATTTTAATGAAAGAAATCGATGATGAAAATGGTGGTTTTGTAACGAACCTTTTGTCCGCCTTACGTGCGCTAGGCGTACTCAGCGGCTGGCGGGTTCGTTGCAACAAATTTGTATGTTGCCTGGTTGAGAATTAAAAGACTTGGTTGGTCTCCTTTTTCTCGCACACGTGTTCTTTATTTGTATCTCAGGATTATCCTTACGGGTATCTTACGCTAGTCTTTGGTTTATCACTTGGGTGCGCCGACGCGTCCTGCGGCCTCTTCACTATCACCTGCGACTCTAGGGATCCCCAAGCGTGGCACTGTCGGCTCTAAGAATTGGTGTGATGCTGATTATTAGCACTAGGCCCAAACCCGCCACACACACAATTCGCACACAACACTTTCGCTTTCTAGGAACCTTTCCGTCGAGCCTGTGATCCTCTGTGTCCTTTCTCTAGCTTCCTTAGCTTAAAGTTCATACACGCGTGGTTATTCTTCTAGCTGTACGCACTTTCACTCTCCGTGGTTGACTGTCCTTTCTGCTGTAGCGAGCCCTCCTTTTATAGCCTCTCTGCAACGCGACCGCGGTCGTCGCTGCCTAGCAACAACGGGACTCTCCTCCACGTGGCGCCCGTATTTTCCATCGGCGTTTCTGATGCTTTCCACTGCCTTCGTAACGGGACCGGACTGGTGGCGTGATCGCATGACCATATATGGTCGTGCGCTGGTCCACTGCCCGTCCGATCCCAGCATCCCGCACCTCATCGGTGCTCCTCAATTCTCCTATGGGCAAACCCCCCCCCCCCCCACCGTTCCCTGGTTTTTTCTTTGTTCTTCTACTGGATACCTCTCCCTGGGCCGCGTGCGTACTCCACTCCCGCATCGTGGGATTCTGAATGGACATCTGTAAGTATAATTATACCTGTTTTATATCTTCTGACGTCTTTCCGACCCCTTTTCCAGAACACTCGGCGTTCCTGCTGGACTCGGGTCATACCTCCTCCACTCGGCTGGCCCGCCTTGGTGTTTTCTCGTCCAACAGGCGCCCATTCATCTTGGCCACAGGTCGGCCTTCTCTGCCGCTGCCCTCTGCGACTGCATGCCCTGCCTCCGCTACTCCGCTACTGCCCCGCTCAGGTAAATAATCACACTTGCTGGTTGCTGCTGCTTTAAGTTTATTTGTTTTAGTACCCAGCTTCCCGGAACACCTGTTGGCGTTCTCGTGACACCGCCACACGGTACCGGACACCTCCGTCGTTCACCAGGCGCTTGACCCGCCTCGACGTCAGCTTAACGTGGGCCATGACTCGTTCGACTGCTGCTGGCCACTCCTTCCGCCTCACCGACCGCCAGCTCGGGCTTTCTTCGGTCGCCTTTACCTGCGGCCACGACGCCTGTCGTTGGATGGGGGCTCGTTGCCCCTCCCATTCCTCTGGGCATGACACCTGGCGTTCCGGTCGGTGATGGGTCTGCCCGACCTCCGGCGTGGGCCACTGCCATGGTCCCCGTTCCCACGGCTTAGGTGAGTCCCCTTCCGCCGTGCCCGCCGCCGTCGTCTCGTCTGCCGCGCCTTCCTTCTCCACCGCGCTCACCACCGCGTCAGTCGCCGTTGCTGGATCTGCTGTGGTTGGTGCCGTCACCGGCTCCGCCGTCGCAGGCTTCGCCGACCCTGGCTCCTCTGCCATCGCGGGATACGCTGCCACCGCGTGCTCCGCTGCCACCGCGTGCTCCGCTACCACCACCGTCTCCGCTGCTGCTGGGGCTGCCGCCAGTGCCGGCCGCCCCCTGGGACTGTTACCGCGGCTGTTACTTCGTGGTGCCGCCTCCTCCTCCCATACTCGAGCCTCCTCCGGGGCCTCCGGCTCCCTCGGCGCTGGTCCTGAGGCCCATGTGATGTGCAATATTTGGTGGTGCCACACCATACCTCCACGGATCGCCGTGCGGACCTCTTGCGTCACAAACGGCCCGATCATGGCGTTTTTGGTCCCGGCCATTGCTCTTGTGGCTGCTGCCATGAGGCCTGCGGTCCCGTCTGCCGTTGTTGCTGCTGTGGACCTGCCTGCTGTTGTTGCTGCTGCTCCCACGAGGCCTACGGTCCTTGGGGCTGCTGGTGGTGTTGTTGCCACGAGGCCTGTGGTCTTGGCTGTTGGTGCTGCTGCTCCCCCGAGGCAGACTCCTCACGAGGTAGCCGTCGTTGCCACAGCTCCTCTTCCTCGTCTTCCGGCGTGGGTGCGTCTGGACCTTCTGGCTCCGGCGTCGACGGGGTATGCTGCCACAACGTCTCCTCTTCTTCTTCAGCCTGACGCAACCGGTCCTGCCACTCCTCTTCGGGCGACGTCTGTACAGGCCTTGGGGCGGGTGGAACGTCGGCCTCCTCTTCCGCCACCACCGCTTCTTTCGCCTCGCGCCTCTCTCCCTCGGCCTGGAGTCGCGCCTTCTCCTGCTGCTCCGCTGCGAACAGCTTGCCCACCATCTCTCGGTGGTATTTGTCCACCGCCCGCTGTGTCTCCTTTTCGGCCGTCTTAGCCGCCTGGTCAGCCTCCTGTTTGGCCTTTAGCCGGAAGGCTAGTGCCTTCGCGTCCTCCCACACCTGCTTCCGACGCATTGCCTCCTTCACGGTCTCTATGCTGATCCGCTGCCGCCATTCCTCCACGCGTTTCCGCTCTTCTGCCCGATCCTCCTCCTCCTTTGACGGCTGATCCCCGCCTCTGCCGGTCGCCTTGCTCACCGATGGGCTCTGCCGGCCGTGCTTTCGCATCCTCCCGCACCTGCTTTCTCCGCAATGCCTCCTTCTCGGCTTCCCTGGTGATCCGCTGCCGCCATTCCTCCACGCGCTTCCGTTCTGCTGCCCGATTCTCCTCCTCCTTTGTCGGCTGATCCCCGCCTCCCGGCCTCTGCACGCTCGCGTTCCCGGGCCGCCTCGCGTCGTATCTCGCCTCTCCTGGGTGCCGGATCGAAGCTCGTTATGACTACGTCGCTGTCCGCCTCGCTGCATCCCGGTGACACGACCGGTGACACCATGGGCCCCATTGACCCTGGTGGCGATATGAGCGGAGACGCAAGGAGCTGCAACTCGGGGGAGTTTTGCCCGCTTTGCCCGTTCCCGACGCTCGAAGTTGGCCGTGGTGTCCTGGATGTACCCGGATCTTGGCTTCTCCTCCGGTCCCCCCTCTGCACTCACCGTGTCCTCTGACGCACCTCACAGTCCGGATCTCTGCATTTGGGTATTTTCCTTTCTTTTTATTCATCCGGTCACTTTTCATACTTGTCCTTTACAGGCTTGCGGCACTACCTGATCCTGTAATTCGTCGCGGCCTTGTCTTTCCGATCCTTTCTTTGTTTCCCTGTAGCGTTTGTTCTGCCGGGTGTATTTTCCTTGGGTTCTGTTCACTGTTTTGCTTCTAGGTCGGTTGTGGCTCCATCACCAATGTGCGCCGTCCTTATTTTCTTATCGCTGTCACTTTTCTGTTTGCATATGACGGGCGACACGAAATCATCTATCGTGTATGGCCCTGCGTATTTTGGTGCCAATTTTTCCGCAAATCCTTCAGCCGCCTTGGACAAATGGTGTTGTTTGGCCCACACTATCTCTCCGATCTTTGGCTTCAAAGATCTTTTCCTTAGATTATAGAACTTGGCCTGATCCTGTGCGGCCCTTTCCAAATTGCGCCTTACCAACTGAAACAATTCTCTCATTTTTGTTGCGTTCTCATGTCTCATGAGCGTGCCCTGTCCAGTCCCCATTTTCTCCTCGTCAAACAGGGCTTTTGGTAATCGTGGTTCTCTGCCTTGGACAATGAAAGCTGGCGAATATCCCGTCGAATCCGACACGCCCGAGTTCACTGCCAACATTAGTTCTGGCCACTTCTCGTCCCAGCACCTCTGGTCTCCCTCGGTGAATTGGGCAATCATTGTCTTCACTGTTCTGTTCGTACGCTCCGTAGGATTCTCCTGTGGCGTATACGGTGCCGTGAACTGGTGTCTGACTCCCATTTGTTCTAAAAACTTTTTGAAAATACGGCTCGTGAACTGGGCTCCGTTGTCCGTGATCATTACTTTCGGGACTCCAAACCTGGCCACAATCCTTTCACGGACCGCTTTTGTGAGTGTCTCCGCCGTAGCCTTCCTTAGAGGCACCAACTCGGTCCATTTTGAAAATCGGTCTACTAGCACCAACAGCATTGAATTTCCAAGCTTGGACCTGGGCAGTGGTCCCACGAAGTCGGCGCATACCGTGACCCATGGTTCTTCGGGCACCTGGGTCAGCATCTTCCCTGCTTGCTGTTGTTGGCTCGGCTTAAAACGCAGGCATACCTCGCACTTCCTTACGTAGGCTCTCACATCCCTGTGCATCCCGGGCCAGTAGTATCGTCCTGCTACCCGCGCCATTGTTTTCCGTCCGCCGGTGTGTCCCGCCTCCGGTGTGTCGTGATTTTCCTTGATGACCCTATTTCGGAGACCTTTTGGGACACACATTTTCCACGCTGCGACCTCTTCGTCTCCAGCTCTGTGGGGAATGTGCCTATACACTCCCCCAGCCTCTTTCACATAATCGGGAAACTTCTCGGGTTCCTTTTTGATCTGTTCTCTCACTCTCGTTATCCACTTGCACGGGATTTCGGTTCCTGAAACTTCAGCTGGTTCCTCTCCCACGCGCAGACACCGCTCCGTCATCGGCTGTCGGGAGAGCGCGTCCGCCACTACGTTGAGCTGCCCTTTCCTGTACGCTATCTCGAAATCGTACTGTTGTAGTTCCAGGGCCCACCGAACGACTCTCCCCGTTGGACTTTCGATGCTGTTGAGCCATTTTAACGCCATATGGTAGGTGACCAGTTTAAAATGGTACCCCTCCAGGTATGGGTTTAGCTTCCTTATGGCCCACACGATGGCCAGACACTCCTTTTCCGTGGCCGAATAGTTCCTCTCGGCACTATTGAGCGTCCTACTGGCGTACGAAATAACCCTCTCCCCTCTCTCGGTCTCCTGTGTGAGGATAGCGCCCAGGCCATAATCACTGGCGTCTGTTTGGAGCACAAACATCCTGGCAAAGTCTGGACACGCCAATACTGGATCCGCCACCAGTCGACCTTTCACCGCCTCGAACGCCAGTTGCTGCCCCTCGGTCCATTACCATTTCACCTTAATCTTCAGCAGTGCACTCAGGGGCTGCACCAGGGTAGCGAAATCGGGCACGAACCTCCGATACCAGGAGGCCACCCCTAGATATTGGCGTAGTTCCTTGACGTTGGAAGGGGGCTGTAATTCTGCGATTGCTGCTACCTTTTCGGGGTCGATGCAAATGCCTTCCCCAGTCACAAGGTGTCCCAGGTATCGCAGCTCCTGTCGAAAGAATTGGCATTTCTCGATCTTCAATCTCAGATTTGCCTTCTTTAGACGTCGGAACACCTCTTCTAGATTTCGTCGATGCTCCTCTTCGGTTCTTCCAATTACGACTATATCGTCTTGGTAGGCAAAGGCATGCGGTATCATTTCGGGTCCGATCACCTGGTCCAACGCTCGCTGAAATGTGGCCGACGCGGAGTGTAGCCCAAACGGCATCACTTTCCATTGGAACAGCCCTTTTCCTGGCACCGTAAAGGCCGTGACCGGCCTACTGACCTCCTCCAGGGGGATCTACCCGTCCTTCAAATCTAAGCTGCTGATGAACCGAGCCTCTCTCAACTGATCCAATATAAAGTCTATCCGTGGCATTGGATAAGCGTCCTTAATAGATTTCGCGTTGATTTCGCGGAAATCGACGCATAGTCTCCATTGCCCGGTCTTCTTCTTGACCATTACTGTAGGGACTCCGCGATGGCTCTATGCATCCCATCTCTATCAATTCGTCCACTTTTTGGTCAATTTCAGCCTGCATCTTCTTGAATTCGGTCAATTCGCTGGCCAGGAATTCTTCGCTCGTCTCGCACTCCGGCACCTTCTCTCTTTGCCCTTCCTCTGGAGCCGCGCTCGTCGTCTCTCCGCTTGGTACGGGCGCCTCCATGGCCTCCACCACTGCAACGGATAGTCGCTCCTCGGATCGTCCGCCTCGTCGGTCGTTTGCAGGGATCACAACCCTGTGCCCCGCATAGGTCACCTTTCGTGTTCTCAACTCCTGGAGCAACTTCTCGAAGTATCCCCTCGGCAAGCAGAAAGCTTGGAAGCTGCGCGAGAAAGCCTTCCACGACTGCCACTGCTTGTTGTTCGCGACGAACCACGTAAGTGCCTTTCCTTTTAGCAACTCGGGCATTGCCCGAGGGATCATGTCCAATTCCAGCCCATACATGTCTGCTGACCACTCAACTTGTTCCGAAAATTCCAGGGGCTTCGCTGTCCCATCGAATCGGAAGGACCACTCCCTCACCTGTTTGGCCACGTGGGCATGGCTTGCGCGTATTTGTCTTTTCGCGTCCTCTTCCCTCGTTTTGTGTGGGCTCCGTGCTTCCCGTTGACTGGACGGCGCTGGCTTGGCCGTCGTATCCTTGCTCTCTGCTCGCGATCGGCTAGGGAATCGGCTCTTCGTCAGCACAGCCAAACTAGCGATGAGCTCTTCCGCGGTCTCAGCGGGCAGCTTCCATGCTCCCGAAGGTCCCACCCCGCCTGGTATGGCCAAACGCTCGTACTCATCCTCCGCCTGGGACGTCGGCGCAGCTTTGCCTGCCCACATCTCCCATTCCTCGATCCTATCGGCGTATTCTGGATCCTCCTTGTGCTTCTCCAACCAGTCTTTGAACGCCCGGCGTATATCGGACAGCGTGCCTTCCAAATGGAGTTCAAAGGCCAGACCACACTGGATCAGCTCCTCCTTCCTCATCGCGTGGATCCATTGTCGTTTTCCCATACCTTCCTTTTGGACTCGGTGCGGCCTTCCCTAAGTCGATCTTATTTTGTCACCAGGCCCCACGTTGGGCGCCAGTTGTAACGAACCTTTTGTCCGCCTTACGTGCGCTAGGCGTACTCAGCGGCTGGCGGGTTCGTTGCAACAAATTTGTATGTTGCCTGGTTGAGAATTAAAAGACTTGGTTGGTCTCCTTTTTCTCGCACACTTGTTCTTTATTTGTATCTTAGGATTATCCTTACGGGTATCTTACGCTAGTCTTTGGTTTATCACTTGGGTGCGCCGACGCGTCCTGCGGCCTCTTCACTATCACCTGCGACTCTAGGGATCCCCAAGCGTGGCACTGTCGGCTCTAAGAATTGGTGTGATGCACACAACACGTTCGCTTTCTAGGAACCTTCCCGTCGAGCCTGTGATCCTCTGTGTCCTTTCTCTAGCTTCCTTAGCTTAAAGTTCATACACGCGTGGTTATTCTTCTAGCTGTTCGCACTATCACTCTCCGTGGTTGACTGTCCTTTCTGCTGTAGCGAGCCCTCCTTTTATAGCCTCTTTGCAACGTGACCGCGGTCGTCGCTGCCTAGCAACAACGGGACTCTCCTCCACGTGGCGCCCGTATTTTCCACCGGCGTTTCTGATGCTTTCCACTCCCTTCGTATCGGGACCGGACTGGTGGCGTGATCGCATGACCATATATGGTCGTGCGCTGGTCCACTGCCGGTCCCGATACGAAGGGAGTGGAAAGCATCAGAAACGCCGGTGGAAAAATTCTTCAAACTATTGAAGAACCAACGTATAATATTGCAAAACACTCAGCAATGGCCAAAGTTTTATCATCTGGGACGAATGCACAATGGCGCATAAACGTGCATTAGAAGCACTTAACCGAACATTGAAAGATTTACGCAATGACTCCAGATGTTCTGGAGGAGCAACGCTTTTACTGTCTAGCGATTTCCGCCAAACACTGCCAGTAATTCCACGATACTATGGCTGCCGACGAAATAAACGCTTGCCTCAAATCGTCGAATCTATGGCGCTATGTGAAGAAATTGCAGCTGACAACAAACATGAGAGTTATATTGCTTAATGATACATCTGCTGAAGCTTTCTCGGAGCAATTGCTGACTGTCGGTAATGGTCAAATACCTGTCGATGAATCAATAGGATTGATATCATTTCTAAAAAATTTCTGTAATTTTGTCTCATCAAAAGACGAACTTATCAACAATGTATTTCCAAACATTACTTCTAACTACAAAAATAATGAATAGTTGAGTGAGCGAGCAATTTTAGCGGCTAAAAATAAAGATGTAGATGACCTGAACTACATAATTCAAAATAATATCATTGGAACAATGCATTCATTCAAATCTATTGACTGCGTCACAAATGAAGATAAAGCCACCAACTATCCAATTGAATTTTTAAGATCCTTGGATGTGCCTGGCTTACCACCGCACAATTTAATCCTAAAGATTGGCTCCGTAGTGAAACGAACCATGGATCCCATGGTTCGTCACAAACAGACGACGCAGCCAAGCTCTCAAATGACAAGTTCGGCAACCAGTCGCCACAAGCAGACGACGCAGCCAACGCTAGTCCCAGGTGCATATATCCACAACAACGAATTCGAAGACGCAGCACAGGCCGCAAAACGCTGACCCAGATTATATAACCAACCCCCCACCGCCGCAAAACCTAAGTAACCAAAGCTCCCAAATGACGAGATCAACATCCAGCAACAAAACTAAGCACATGCCAAAAGACAGGAGGCCTGCTTACGCAATAAGTACCCGAAATAATATTAAATAAATCAATATTCTGAAAAATACATTCCACGGTACCGGTGCACAGCGATCACCTTACCTGGTGATTGGACTCTGTCTGGAGGGCTGATGTCTGGACGTTGATATGCAATGACTGCACCATCAAGTGGCCCATGCGACACCAAGCCGAAGCCTGTTACGCGCGGAACCCAGGCTAGAATCGCAGCCCAACCGACCGGGGGCGCTGCCGCATGACGCGCGACGCGTGTTACCGAACCGATCGCGAACATGCAGGAAAGATAGAGGTTAGACTAATATTCGAAGAAAATTAGAGCTAAACACAACTAAAGAGCTAAACATGCAAAGATAGCTAAGGAATAGTACTAATTATAGAGCTAAACATGCAAAGATAGCTAAGGAATAGTACTAATTACGGGAAAGGTATGTTAATATTAGTGATTAAAGAAGAGGAAGGGAATTAGTGGTGGATATTATAAGGTAGAGAGAATCTACAAAGTGGAAGGAACAAAGGCATAAAGTTTCTAGTAGCTTTAACAGGAATCGTAAAGTTTATGCGGCTCAACAAGTCAGGGCTATCTACGTCACCCTTGATCAGGTTGAGCATAAAAATCACACCAAGCATTTTTCTACGACTTGGAGGGTTTTGACCACCTTTTTATAAAACCAAGCACGCCCATGGCCTTATTTACCATGGTGGAAATGTGTTCAGAAAACTTTAACTTGGGGTCTAGTTTAACACCAAGATCATCAACCAATGTAATTCTCTCAAGAGAACCACCACAGAGGGTGTAAGGAGCCAAAATGGGGCTGGATCGATGAAATGTCATAACTTTGCATTTCGAGGCATTTAGGTGTAACATATTTGCACAACACCATGACTGAAAGTTATTGAGATCGGATTGCAGGCGAGAGTGAAATGAAATGTCCTTGTACTGGACACAGAGTTTAACATCATCCGCATACATGAGTACTCGAGAATTTGTTAATACTGAAGGCAGGTCATTAATAAAGAGTGTGAAAAGTAGGGGGCCTAGATGGATCCCCTGTGGTACTCCAGAAGTAACCTTTACAGGTGGAGAGAAGGAGTTTTTGAAGAGGACACTTTGAGACCTAGAACGAAGGTAGCTAGAAATCCATCTCAACAGATTAGGTGGAAACCCTAAAAGGTCAAGTTTTTGTGCTAGAAGGGTGTTGCTTTGCTTTACTGAAATCAGTGTAGATAACATCCGTCTGAAAGTTACCTTGGAAGCCTTTAATGATAAAAGAGGTAAACTCTAATAAATTTGTGGTTGTTGATCGTCGCTTTATAAATCCGTGCTGAGATGGAGATATAAGTGATTTGCAGAGATGTTGCAAGTGCGGAGTTAAAATTTTTCAAACATTTTAGGAATAGCGGATAACTTAGATATACCTCTATAATTATTAGCATCAGACTTGCTACCTTTCTTATGGAGAGGAATAATAAAAGATTCCTTCCAGATCGGGGGAAGCATGAAGAATTAATGGATAGGGTGAATAGTTTAAGCAGGGGTCCACACAGAGCGTCGGCACAGTACCTGAGTACACAGCCGGGAACTCCGTCAGGACCTGGTGAAAACACCGGCTTAACTAGTCGAAAATCATGGAGCAGTGAACTTTAATTTAACAAGGGGCTGAAAATGCCATTCGACCTTGGTAAACTGTATGGATACGGCTGACCAGAGTAGCTGTCATGGGAATAGGTTGTTTGGAAAAATTGGGCAAAAAGATCGGCGATTGCCTGATCATTGTTTGCCGTCATATTTAGAAATGATAGCGAGGATGGATGTGCGGACGTTCTACGCTTACTATTTACGAAGCTGTAAAACTGTTTAGGGTCCTGTGAAAAGCGTATCCTGCATCGAGATAGGTTATTTTTATAGCATTGAGCATTAAGAACGGAGAACTTTGACCGAGCTAATACATAGCGAGAGAGAGAAGTCGGAGAACCAACTTCTTGAAATTTTTTATATAGTCTTGATTTTAAGTTTTTTAGACTGGATAACTCTTTGGTAAACCAAGGAGGCTTCCCAGATCTAACCGGACAAGAAAGTGGGACACAAGAATCAAAAAGTGTATCGAGAACATTGTAAAATATGTTTGTGCCTTTCATAACGTCAGTGCACAAGTACAGAGCGGACCAATCAAAATCCCTAATGAGGTTATTAAGCTTCGTAAACTCGGCTTTGCGAAAGCAACGGACACGTTCAGACAGCCTACCCGTTCGATCCAATACAGTAGGCCCAATATCAACCGACACTTCGAATGTAGGATGGTAGGAGTCTTCAGGTATAGTGAGCGGAAGGGCTCGGGTTAGCAACGCTATGGTCGGATCTGAGACAAAGCACAGATCAAGCAATCGACCCAAGGAATTTTTCACATGGTTGACTTGAGACAGGGATAGGTCCAACAAGCCGTCAATAAAGTCATGTCGTGACATGGGCACAAGGTTATTAGACTCGTTAACCGAAGCCCAAACAGTACCTGGCAAATTGAAATCGCCAAGAACTATCATATGGTCTTTATCTGATAGCGAGGAAGAAACAGTTTTTAAAGCGGACAAGTGATGCTCGTATATTAAGGTATCCAAGGAAGGTGGAATATACGAGCAAGTAATGAAAATGGAAAAGCCTGGGAGAATCAGTTTTACGCACAGGAATTCCAGGTCTTGTTGAGCCTGGACTATGAAATGTTCCGACGTAAAGATTGAGTCCACTGCAATGAGGACCCCTCCTCCACGTCGAGACGAACTGTCATTTCTAAAGATTGTGTACCGACCCGCCAAAACTTCGGAACTAAGGATGTCCGGCTTTAGCCAGGTCTCGGTAAACACAATAACGCAAGCCTCTAGCATTCTGGTAGGTAACTAAAAGAGAGGCAGTTAGTTTTTTGGATGAGTAGAAGTAGAGCGGGAAGATGAGGGTGGAGATTGAGATGGAGCACTGGTCTGAACACTAGGAAGAGTTATGGGGGGCCTATTCTTCTTCTTCGCTTTAAACTCCTTGACCACCAAATGCTCCGGCCAAAACTTGGCGGAACAAATGGTTTCAAATTGAGTCGGGGAGACACTTATCTTGAAGGAAGATATCTCCCTGGCGTAAGAAAAGTTAAATTTTTCCACCTTTAAGCCGACGGCTTTTAGTTTGCTTTGTATAAAAGCGGTGACAGCATTGGATGTGAGGTCAGGGGCTAGCCGTGAGACAAAAACTTGTCGCTTTGGTGGGACTCCCACCAGTGGTTTTGGCACCACAGGTCTGGGACCTGTGATGGCAATATCCGGTGGCCCTGGACGTCTGTTAGCTGGTGGGATCGAGATAGACGGAATTGAAACAGTAACGGGTGCGGACTCTACGGACACGGACGCTTCAGACGTTTCTAGCTGCATGCTCTCCGAAGTGATCAATTCGGCTTCCGAATCTGCATCACCAGCCGCTGTCGAAGCCCTTGGCGTGGCAAACGATATCAGCTGCTGCACTGTGTTAGTGGTCGGAGTCAGTTTTTCAGCGGTCGGTGGCTGAGAGACAGTTGGTACTTGCAGATCCCGCGGAGTCACCTTTTTGCGCCTAGGAGACTCATTCAGCAGTTTAAAACTGATAAATTGAGACTCCATGGCTAGGAGCCGATCGTACTGCTGTTTAAAGCCGACGGTTAGCTCCTTAAAGCCCCTTCGCGTCTGCCACATAAACATGACCATGTCATTCTCAACCACACGACATGCCTCACAACTGTAATGCAGGCCATTACGTTTGGAGATGGCATCACTCACGAGGCCCGAAAATACAGCACATTTTGCGTGCACTACATTATCGCAGAGCCAGCATGGGACGATCGGCTGGTCGTGGTTGATCTGCTTCTTGCAGGTTTTAGCGGAACACACAATAGAAAATTCCATAATTATAGACAATTATTAAACAAAATATAATAATTATACAAAAAAAATGAAATTAAAAAAAATAAAAATTCAAAACAAATAGATATCAGACCACGGTAAAGACTGAGAGAGGGAGAACAGATGCAGCAGCAGCTAATTAGAGAGAGAGCGCTACTGCACAAAAGTTTTGTGAGCGAGAGACGAAGAACAGTTAGTTAAGTATATGTGATAGGGAGAGAGTGATAGAACGAAAAGCTACGAAAAGCGAGCGGGCTAGATGTATTTTGAGCGTACTTACAGAAAGCAAACAACAACAAACACACGACTAACCGACGCGCAAAATAGTAAATAATTATGTTTATTACACAAATTATAAGTCATGCACTCGCGGTTAAGGATAGATATTATATTTATAGTTATTTTAAGAGAATTTACTAGAGGTAAACACCGGCTGTTATTAAAACAAAAGGAAAAATGCGGAGCGCAAAAAAAAAACACGTCTGGTCACTACAAAAGAGAACGTCTTATGATTATGGTTAGGTAACTCTCTGTTACCGACCAATCACGCGCTTACCAATAAGGCAGAATTAAAGAATAGATGTGTCTCTCAGTAACATTAAGAACTTATGTAAGATATCGATCGATGGCTGCAATTTCCCATAAAAGGCACTGCCTTGCATGCCGAAAGGGGCAGTCCATCAGCCATAACTCCAGAGACAGTATCTGGGCAGTCGGTCGGCAGTGAGCAAGCCCCAAAGTAAACCCCGCGGAACATAAAATTATACCTAACACGGCCTCGAGAGAAAAATATAATAAACGAGAAGGAACGTGAGTCGCTTCTAGTGGCCACTCTACTTTTATACCCGTACTCAGTCAGCATATAAATTTATAAGCTTATGATTGAAATTTAAAAAAAAATTTTTAATTTTACATTTTTTTGCTACATTTGTTTACTACATCTACATGTAAAATGTAGATAATACATCTAGAACAAATATTCTACATCTACCATTTAGATTCTACATCTCCTCCGCGAGAGGGCGATCGCGCATTGCACAGGGCAGAGGGTGTGCGAGCGAGAAAGAGAATGAGTAGCGTCAGCAGCGCCAGAGGAGGTGGGGGAAGCAACTGAAAATTAATTTCTTCATTCTGGCTATAATAATGATCAGATCTGTACTAGATTTGGCAATCTGGTAGATATAATCATTCATTACGATAATGCGCATTTGATTTTATCGTATCTTTAAAATTGTGGATGCCACAGACTTTCGTCTTTTGTGAGGGCGGAAGGGGGCGGGGCGAAATTTTGAAATACACTTGTAGCAGTGTGGTATCACATCAGTCTCGAAACAAAATTTGGTTGCTCTAACTCTTATAGTCTCTGAGATCTAGGCGCTCATCAAGACAGACAGACAGACAGACTGACGGACAGACAGACATGGCTCTATCGACTCGGCTATTGATACTGATCAAGAATATATATACTTTATGGGGTCGGAAAAGGTTCCTTCTCTGCGTTACACACATCCACTTTTACCACAAATACAGTATACCCTTTTTGTCAGCATTTGGCAGAGTTGCTGGTATACCTCTGAAGATCCTCGCGAATTACAAATTGTCTTGTGATTCGGGACTCTGGACTGGACTGAAGCATACCTCAGCCTGGAATAGGACCTCACAAGTGGCGCCCGAGCAGGGACTTTAAAGGAAACTTGAAGAAAACAACCGAAATCAGTAACTTCGTGGAGTAGTGGGTCTTTACTTTCTTCAAGGCCATCAGATGACAAATAGAATAGCCAAACACAAAAAAATTCAACAATAATAACGCCAACTCAAAACAAATCCGCGTACGTACGTAGTCCGGGCGCGAAAACAATCGCGAAAGTATACGCAGTGCCGATCCTAAAAGTGCCGTTCAACAGTGACTCAGCGCCAACAATCAACAGAAAAAAACCATGCCAACTACTCCTGGATCATCCAGCACTCGACACCTGGAACCCAAGACTGGATTACGAGTCCCCGAAGAATACACCGAATACAGCACGCCCGCGCCACCAACCATTGTGACGGCAGCCCAGTTTCCAAGGGTTCCAGCTACGGACGTGTCAGCGACCGATTGACCCATGGAAGGGCACCACTACAACTACGCCGCACCAATGGCAGAACGAATCCGAAAATGGGGAATCCAGTTCGACGGACAGGATGACCCGCTATCGTTTATTGAACAGCTTGAGGAACGCGCACTCTCGTATGGTGTGGATCCAAACCAGCTGCCGCGAGCCAAGGCCGAACTCCCCACAGACCGGGCCAGTCGTTGGTTCCGCACCAGCCGTCTTTAAAGTTCCTCATGGGAAAATTTCCGACAGGAATTCTTAACGTTCTTCTTGCCACCAAGGTATTTTGAACAACTAGAAGACCAGATACGAGCCCGAAAACAAGCGGTGGGTGAGTTCCTCAAAGATTACCTCATCGAGATACGGCTACTCATTCACCATGCTGGCTACGACGCAACCTAACACTGCTGGCTACGGAGCTCGAAAGTATTCAGGAGCGGACCATCCCGATCATCCTCGCACCCCCTCAGAGCACAACGAGATACACAAGGCCACCTACAGACCAGAGGAGCGGAGACTCCAACCGGACACAATTTCATTGGAACTCGGCAGACTCACCGAGGAGACAGCCATCAAACCCAGCCAGTACGGCGAATCAAGACGTTGCCCACCGCATGATTACTACCCCCATCGCCGACCCACGCGCAGCCTGTCGCAGGTGTGGTGAAGCCGGTCATGCGGCATACGACTGCCAAAATCCTTCCATACTATTCTGCTGGGAATGTGGCAAACGCGGAACACGAACCGTCGATTGCTGCCGCCAACACCCGTCGGGAAACGACATGCGTCCCTAACTGACACGGGATCACGACGCCTCCTCAAACGCGCGACTAAAGAATTACCTACACGTGAACAACGGCCGGATAGTGGCGATGGTGACCATAGGAAAACACACAACGGAAGCCACAATCGGCACCGGGGCATCTAGAAGCTTTATCAGTGAAAACCTCGCCCGACAACTAGACAACAACACCAACCTGCAAGATGCATGCGTCCGCATACGCCTGGCCGATGGTTCGGTCAGAGAGATCACACAAGTTCTACTGGCGCACATCAAGCTGGATCAACGAGAGGTATATGTTGGGACAAGTAATTGTTGGCATGGACTTTCTATGTGCCACCGAAACGACGATCCAATGCGGCACCACGCTGATACAGCTACGAGATCGCCGTCCCATGCCCACTGAACCCGTGCTTACTTCCATCCACGTACAAGACGCCGAGCCCCGAAATCAGACACCCCAACAAATCGCAACGAACCAACGTCCCCAACCTATCACAACGGTTTTGGCACCCAGCAGAGCAATCATGACACCCATACCAACCACAGCAGACACACGTCCACGACCTACCCCAACGAATACGGCAACAAATATCGCAACGAAGAACACGACACCTAGCCCAGCCCCAGCAAAGGCAAAGCACCGGCCCACAACGGAGAACACGAATCCGAAGCCAACCTCAAGAAACAACAAACAAGCAACCGGGAAAACGAATCCCACGGTCATTATGGAGCATCCGCGTCCTAGGCCAACCCCAGGGGCCCACAAACCCCAAAAAAATGACGACAATCTCACACACTAGACAAGCACTAACTCACTTGAACCCGGCGCTCGACACAGGAAGCCCAGGTCCAAGACAAGCAACAGAGCGAGCAAGCACATGATCCTCAACGGAAAAATTGAACACAAGGACGCCCTCACAGCCGACCACCAGCAACGAACGAGGACAACGAAAGCAACAATCCGACAGCCCAGCAACACGGGAAACAGCCACGCTAACCCCACGCTGGTCGGGGCCAACAATCGAACTAATATCCACAGCGCCTCTCTGCCAGGACCCGGAAACCAGGACGATGACCCCCCGAAACACCGACCGCAGCCCGGTCGTAACGAGGGCCGACGCCACCCCGATCCT
Organism: Drosophila subsilvestris; assembly: GCA_035043285.1. Classification (NCBI taxonomy): domain Eukaryota; kingdom Metazoa; phylum Arthropoda; class Insecta; order Diptera; family Drosophilidae; genus Drosophila; species Drosophila subsilvestris. Next base: position 114,035 of record JAWNNB010000419.1, read on the forward strand.
CGCCAACACAATGGAGTACCTTCCGCGTACCGACATGACCACTAGCGCCATGCACCGAGCCATGCCTAGAGCCATGTCCGAGATCTATATCTATCTATCTATATCTATATGTGGCATGTTCACGGGTCGGAAGACTATCATCGTTGTTTGTTTTTGCGCCTGATAATAAAACAAAAAATGTCGTGCATCACAAGGTATTTAAAGGAAGAGCAACATATGTACAGCAATTTTTTCTAATAAAAAAAAAAAAATTAATAAATTCCAAAATCTGCTTATTTATTGCCTTTAAGGCGGAACAGAGTTCGCCGGGTCAGCTAGTAATATATATAATAATGATTCATATAACAATAACACAAGGACTTTGATTTCTTCTGCTGTTCATCAAACAGTTTTCATTTAAATATTAAAACGAAAACAATTTCTTTTGAAAATCTTAGAAACGTAATAATAGCACACATATTCTATACAGTGCTCGATTAAAAAAATAAAACTGCTTACAAAATTGGAATGTATCATTGTTAATTAATGTATGTATATTTTTATATACATATTTTATTGATATAAGTAAATATGGAAGAAGGATTTTGACATTGCTCTACAGTTTGTTAGAAGTTCCAATAATCGTAAAAAACATGCATAACAATATTAATTAATCCACAGTAATAAAAATGGACTATAACATATTTGGACATATTGACATTCGATTAATTTATGAATCAAGTTTTGTATAAAAACCAAAAAAGTTTTAAATCATTGAACTCAATATTGAAATGTACACATTTATTGAGAAAACTGTTTTCCCTCAATAAATTTCCAATACTGTGGATAATCAATATGTGCATGTGTATATAACAAATTTATATAGTGTGAGTGCGATGATTTCAGCATCGCCTACTGCATAATACTTGTTTATGTACTTTGGACTGCTGATGTATTTCAAAAGTTGATGATTCATAAGTCAATATCCAAAGTATCAGCAGTTAGAAGCATAGGCTAACTATGACTATCGTCTACTAATTAAGTAAGCGAATCGTTTATCATCGCTGCAGACAAGTCAACAGAATGGGGTTGATCGTCGTCCAACGGTTCATGTGGACGTTGGGATGATGAAAATAGTAGATCGTGATCACCATTGCAATGTCCAAGCCCACCAAACCCTGTGTTTTGAACCGAATCAGACTCCATGTGGCTTGGCTGACTATTTATATGATAATGACTTGTGTGGCGCTCAGGTGTTTTCAGCTGGCGATGAATACAGCATGAATTGCTGCAAGCAATATTGCAGAAGTTGGTAAGATCATCTGAAATGTTGACGCAAGGCGTTTCGTTAAAAAGTCCAGAATTAGCTTATGCTTTTTGACCCATAACTGGCACAATTCAACTGATTAGCAGTAGGCGAATGTGAAGCAGATAGCATGTGGCTATGATAAGACAGCATCGGATCGGCCCTTGTACCGGGTGTTTCAATCTTCCATGAGCTCATCGATCTGACTCATCCCCATACTGGCGTCGCTGGTATTTATTACTGGTCTTTTTCTTTCAACAACTATTAATTCGTCCACAAGTGAACGTCGGCTTTGAGAAACAGGTGGCTGCGTAGGACTTGAACTTTTGAGATATTAGTTTGCTGGGGTGGGCGCCGAAACTAAGTAGCATGGTAGTCCGATAGAGTAATACCTTGTGACTTGGCCTGCATTTCCAGCTCCCTAACGCGAGACATAAGCTTCCGGTTCTGAACCTCCATCTGACGATGCCGACACTCATTTTGTCTGAGTCGGGTAACCTCATGTTTTAAGCATGTGAGGATTTTAATATTGTTCCTTTGTTGGGGCGAATATCACGGACGACTTCGTAAAATACTTCATTTCCTTTTGGCAAAAGGGTAACCAACTCTTTGATCCTGTCATTAATATTAAAACGACGTCTGCGCTCAATCATATTGTGGTTATCCTTTTTTTGTCGATCTTTTGCCATAGCATTTATTTCTGTAGTTTTAGTTGCGTCAGCGCGGTAGGAGTGGCAGTTTTGAACGTTGGTATTTCGTCAGATCACAAAGACCGCGTTGATGATTTTAATTTATAGAATTCCACATTCTCAGAACTGCCTGCTACAGTAACATTTGGCAGTAGATCCATATTATCGTTGTCGTTTAGCAAATTAAGACTTAACTCGTCGAACTCCATATCAAAGCCAAGATCAATTCCCGACTCCATCATTTTGGCGACAACAAATCTTATACGTATGCACACAAATTATTTTCAAATCAAAATTCTTTTTGGCATGTGTAAATATATTGTAACTAGTAGAATACGTATTCACATATTCGCAAATCTACACACATACGCGTCATCATAGCCAAACTACAGCGGATCCACAAACAAGTGTCGACGAGAAGTATGCCATTACCAATGTCTAACAGTTGTCTGGAAAACATCTACTGAATCATCGTTTTGCAATTAAACACGTACATATGTAGTCTATCTAGGTGTTTTCACAGAGCGTCACAAATTAGATGTTTTCGAACACGTATTCATTTCATCAGCAGCAGTTCCTAGTTTGACTACAGGCAATGTTTGTCTGAAATTACCTGCTAAGAATATCAATGCACCACCAAACAATCGATTATCTCCATGAATATCTTTCAATGTACGATTAAGTGCGATTCAGTGACTTCTTGTTGGCCATAGTACACTCATCCCATAAGATAAGAGAGCATTGCTGCAGCACTCTCGCCATCGCATATATTTTTGAAATGTTGCATGTAGGATTATCGTCAGCCTGCATGTTCAAGGGCAACTTAAAGGCAGAGTGCGCCATGCGACCACCATCCAATAATGTGGCAGCGATGCCAGACGAAGCAAAAGCCAATGCGATTCTACCTTGTGCTCGAATGGTAGCCAAAATAATCGAAATGACAAACGTTTTTCCGGTACCTCCAGGTGCATCCAGAAATAACAGTCTTCGATAGCTCGCAATATTTGGTCTTAAAGCGTTCTTTGATTGATATAAAGGTGTGGCTCATTGTTTTGCACAAACGCATTAAGCTCGGCACGATCATACTTTTGTTCACGCTACAGTTCTTTTTTGAAAAGGTCGTGTATTTCACGATTAGGTGCTGTCATACCTAATTGAGCTAATGCTTTGCTTGCCATCATCAAGCAAAAGCGCACCCGTGATGCAGAGCAGAGCCTGTCAATGAGTTTTTCCCATTAGCTTATTGTTTTTTTTTCGATATCTACGACACTAAGACTCCATACAAAATAGTTAGATGCACCACCGAAATGTAGATCTTGTGTATAAGACCAGGCAATAGACTCTATTTACTGATAAGCTTATTTTTAGATGCACATAACGCAATGTTGGCGTCTGGACGTTGATATACAATGACTGCACCATCAATTGGCCCATGCGACACCAAGCCAAAGCCTGTTACGCGCGGAACCCAGGCTAGAAACGCAGCCCCTCCTCCCGCCCAACCGACCGGGGCGCTGCCGCATGACGCGCGACGCGTGTTACCGAACCGATCGCGAACATGCAGGAAAGATAGGGGTTAGACTAATATTCGAGAAAAATTAGAGCTTAACATAACTAAAGAGCTAAACATGTAAAGATAGCTAAGAAATAAAACTAATTACGGGAACGGTATGTTATTATTAGTGATTTAAGAAGAGGAAGGGAATTAGTGGTGGATAGAGAGAATTATAGTCCGAGCATAAGACCCTAAACGGTTCATGCAAGGAATAATTTGATCTAAGAAGTGGAAGGAATAAAGGAATAAAGTTTCTAGTAGATCTAATCAGAATCTTAAAGTTTATGCGGCTCAACAAGTCAGGGCTATCTACGTCACCCTTGATCAGGTTGTGCATAAAAAACACACCAGGCATTTTTCTACGTTTAACTAAGGTTGGAAGATTTATTAGAAGCAATCTACGAGGGTAAGATGGCAGTCTCACACCTGCATCCCAGTTGAGGCCACGCAAAGCAAAAAGTAAAAAATGTTTCTGTACTGATCTATACGGTCCTGGTGTACTTTGTACTGTGGGCACCATACACAAGAGCCGTACTCTAAAATCGGACGAACAACCGAGATATAGAGAGTATTCGTTATATAGGGATCGTCAAACTCATTTGACCATCTTTTTATAAAACCAAGCACGCCCATGGCCTTATTTACCATGGTAGAAATGTGTTTAGAAAATGCCATTCGACCTTGGTAAACTGTATGGATACGGCTGACCAGAGTAGCTTTCATGGGAATAGGTTGTTTGGAAAAATTGGCCAAAAAGATCGGCAATTGGCTGATCATTGTTTGTGCTCATATTAAGAAATTTCACATGGTTGACTTGAGACAGGGATAGGTCCAACAAGCCGTCGATAAAGTCATGCCGTGACATGGGCACAAGGTTATTGTACTCATTAACCGAAGACCAAACAGTACCTGGCAAATTGAAATCGCATAGAACTATCATATGGTCTTTATCTGATAGCAAGGAAGAAAAAATGTTTGAAGCGGACAAGTGATGCTCGTATATTAAGATATCCGAGGAAGGTGAAATATACGAGCAAGTAATGAAAAAGCCTGGTAGAATCAGTTTTACGCACAGGAGTTCGAGGTCTTGTTGAGCCTGGACTATGAAATGTTCCGACGTAAAGTTTAAGTCCACTGCAATGAGGACGAGAATGCGACACTTTCTTCCTTGTCTTGGGGAACAGAAATGTCCAATGAACGTATAGTGAGGATTGCTGTCGCCAATTACATATATTGCCGTTTGTCGCGCCAATCAATCGTGTTAGTCATTCGGAATTTTTGGAGAAAAAGAGTGCTGAGCTTACTACGAAGGCCACTAGCATTCTGGTAAGCAACTAAAAGAGAGGAAGTTAGTTTTTTGGATGGGTTGAAGTAGAGCGGGAAGATGAGGGTGGAGATGGAGCACTGGTCTGACTACTAGGATGAGTTATGGGGGCCTATTCTTCTTCTTAGCCTTGTATTCTTCCACCACCAAATGCTCCAGCCAGGAAGCTATCTCCCTGGCATAAGAGAAATTAAACTTCTCCACCTTTAAGCCATCGGCTTTTATTTTGCTTTGAATAAAAGCAGTCGTTAGATGTAAGGTCAGTGGCGAGCCGTGAGCCATGGGACTCCTACCAGTGGTTTCGGAACCACAGGTCTGGGATCTGTTATGGCAATAGCCGGTGGTCCAGGACGTCTATTGGCTAGTGGGAGCTGATGGAATAGTTAAGGAGTTGGGTGCGGACTCGGACACGGACGCTACAGACATTTCTAACTGCATACTCCCCGAAGTGATGCATTCGGGTCCCGAATCTGCATCACCAGCAGCGATTTTTGCCCTTGGAGTGACAAACGTGATCAACTGCTGCACTGACGGAGTGGTCGGAGTAAGTTTTTCGGATGCCGGCGAACGAGAGACAGTCCGCACTTGTGCAAGTCCCGCGGAGTAAACTTCTTGCGCCTCGGAGACTAAGCCAGCAGCTGCAAACTGCTGAACTGAACGATGGCCAAGAGCCCACGATCAGCTCTCTGAAGCCACTCCGCGTCTGCCTCATGAATGAACGCATTTCGTTTTCCACAGCACGGCATTCTTCCCACCCACCTTCCCACCAATGAATACACAGTAGCGGCTGAAGAAATTGTCGGGCTAAATAATGAAATAATTGAAAACGATCTTGCCTCGTCTAGAACGCTTCAAAGCGATCTAAAGTAAGTGGCCAGTACAAATACCAATGGCAGGTGGAAGAATCATATGCAAGGATAACAGTGGAAACATCAGTCAGTACTTACTGGACCTTTTATGGTACACTGGTACTTACTGTACACTGTTAATGGGAAAACTAAAAAGTCATTGTCTGGCTTCAACAGTAGCTACCGAAAATGGTAGATCTATTAGGGGCAAGAAAAAGAAACCTCGGGGATAGCATCACTTTAAAATGCCTCTAGCAAGGCAATCTGGAAGCAGACTATCAAATCTTATAAGCAGGATAAAAAATATAGAGAGAAACCACGACCGCTAGCTGTGTTCTAATATTAATTTTTGCACTCAGACTATTCTTTTGTTTTTTATTTTGTATATTTCGATACATCTGTCTCTGTCACCAACACCAGTCGTTATATTTCGCTCCTCTCCGCCAGGGGGCGCAATATGGATGAAGAGTGTTTGTGAGACAGAGAGAGAATGAGTAAGAAGATGGAAGATGTGGGTGGCAAATTCATTTGTTTCTTCTAGCTATAATAATATTCCGATTTGGTCATAGTCTATGGTTTTACGTTATTGGTTTTCACTTACATATTTGCGCCCGTGCCTGACTGCGATGTCAGACATGAAGTCTACGATCCTGTCGGCTGCGCTTCTGGACCCGCACTCGAAGCCGCCGACGCTGCTGTCAGCATGGATGTGGAAGTTCCGTCTAAAACGGCTTCAGTCGTCATCTCTAAAAATGGCTCTTTGTTTTCTGATTCAGCTACTCGGATTGAACCTCCTTCGCTGTTGCTACTTAATAGTCCTTTATATACTCTAACTCTAATCTATTTTCGTCTCTCGACTCATGGCATCGGCCATGGAAGTTCTGGTTAGAGATTTTATCTAATTTAAAATTAATATTGATAATTCCTCTGGTCTGGTAGTTACTAAATTTAATTTTAAAGCAAGAATAAGTGGCACAGAATATAAAACATCGGCTGTGCGTAAAAAGGCAGAGGTAACGAGAAGGAACGTGTGAGTCGCTTCTGGACGCTACTCTAGTTTTATACCCGTACTCAGTCAGTCAGTTACATGGTCATTCTCTACGATACTGCATTTTTGGTTTAACCGTATCTTTTAAATTCGATCAGACGATACGTTTGTGGTTTTTAAGATTATCTTCTCAAACGACTGCTAATTTGGTTCATTACAATTAACAGTTTTTGGTATAATGATCGCTATGATTCTCTTTGTGCTGCCATGGGACTGCACTTAGCCGAACAGGGGTTTTTAACATAAATGCAATGGCAATAATGAGTAGATTTGGTTTGTTACTTCTGTTTTGGCCACCTCGGACTCCAGCGGATTGAGAGCGGAATCGTTAAGTGAAAATTCAGTCAGCGGATTGCAAAGTGATTTACTAAAATGCATTTCTTATTAACTTAACATGTATAATGTTAAATTATTTGGATACGGGTTTATCACTAATTGAACAAATTTTATGGGAAAGTAAGATTCGAATCGTTGTGTGTTTTATAGGTGTATTTAATCAAATCGCTGGATAAACATTGCACGATTTCGAATCCGCTTAAAAATCAGTGTGTGGCACGGCGGAATGGAATTGAGGTGAAATTCCATCGGAAGGGATTTCTGTGGCACCTCTGTATGTTTACTTTATGGGGTGGGAAACGTTTCCTTCTCTGTGTTACACACATCCACTTTTACCACAAATCAATATACCCCTTAACTCTTTTAGAGTACGGGTATAATAACAAATTCTAAAATTCTTAAAAAAACTAAAACATAAAAAAAACTTTGTTGTTTAAAAATTTTTAATCTCGAAATCTATCAGTAAATCATTTTTGGCGTGGTGTCAAAAACTGCGCTCTAAGGGCTCACGCACACACTAGGTGAAAGGAAAGCTTAGAAGCTGCTTGCTCCATTGCTCCTTAGCTGAGCTGAAAGCTCGCGCAATGATCAAGCATGTTTGATTTTATCAGCAAGCTGATTCAGCTCCGCTTTCAAAAAGTGTGTGCACGAGCCTTAAGCGCGTTCTCAGCCATGAGCATAGATATATAATTGAATGGCTATAAAAGTCTTTATACTCGTATATAGTCAGTAGTTACCTGAATTACAGTTTTTCGAGGAATCTGATTATTGTTCTTGAACTGCATTGAAGATGGTTGCATTTGCTGTGGCAGGGTTAGCGTCAATGGCTGTTTTTGAATCAATTTATTGTGATTACATATCGAATTTTTGTTATTAACTTTAATAGAGTCCTTGATTTTAGAAGGGTTTTGAGATTTGGCTGTTCCCGCTCCTGAATCTTCTCGTATATCCTGAGGTTGATTGTAGTTCGGTTGATTATGCTCTTCTATTCGATTGCATTGTAGTTGGATGTTTCGATTCTTATCAGACGATGATGCGAAAGTGGACTCTAAAAACTGTGACTTAAAGCACGCTGTGGGTAGGTTTGCACATTTATTTTTGTTGTCAATTTTTTTCTTATTATGCGATGTAGATAGTTTTTTCCACGAAAGGGCATTAATAAAAATTGAATGTTTCTTTAGGTTTTTATCAATAGAGCTTTTTCTGATTTAATGGCTCCGTTCTCGTTTTGAGTATCTAAAACATTTGTTATCGTATCTTTAGAAGAGTTGGCCAAATTGTGTAAGTGGTGTGCGCCCAACTGGGATTGAGCCTGCAAATTAATATGTACTCCAGTATAGGTACCTTGTTGTCCAATAATATTCTTTGACAATTGATGGCAGACCGATTTTTTGTTTTCTCGGTTTTTAGCATTATTTAATTGCTCATACGAATAATTGTTTAGATGTGAATCAATTGATCCACTACTAACATTTTCGTTTTTTATATCAGTTGAATGGTTATATTGAAAATTCGGCTGAGATGAATATATTGGATGGCGATCCCGTGGATTAAAACTCAACACAGTTCCCATATTGACTGAAAAACATATTTAAAAAAATCAATACTAGAAGCTAACACATCTCTCGTTTTGTAAGCGTCAGTATTAAACCTATGTTTAAATATTCCAATAAACAACTTAAATCTTTTTAAAAATTTTACAAGAACTTAAACTAAACAAATTTTACCTCCTTGATTTTAGAACCATATACTCGTATACACATATATATTGGTATATATATGTATAAAAATATATATTATATAATTATATGTTATAAAAAACTGTCACTTGAGCTTAAAGTAATTTTAACCGCGTTATTGACAGTTTTAGTTTCTTTTTTAGAGTTGCATTTCCATTAGCAGAATCAATTTTTTGCATAAATATAAATTCAAAACTTTCAATTTTTTAGTGGTTAGTTTTAGATTTTTTTGTAACAAGCTTCTGAAAAACACAGTCCACAGCTTAAAAATCGATATCTTTCATGCGCAGGCTCGTGTCGGACAATACACATTAATACATTAAGGGGTAGTTATTGCTGTGCTTTGTGTTTCAGGGCATGCTCAGTAAGAGTGTACATATAATAAGGATATTCAAACACACACGGGGACACTTAAAAATACTAGCAAATATTAATGTTACTAGTAAAAGGAACCTGAATCTCGGAGACAATACGATTTGAAGCAACCAAATATGTTAAAATGTATATCTATCATTTTCGCGAGGATTAAGCTTTTATAACATTTTAGAGGATATTATGACCATAATTAAATATTAAAATTCTATATATATTCTCTATTAGCATCACCGGGTGATATAGCAATTTACGTCTATCCGCTCATCATCTCTCGGTTTAAATCTGGATTTACTTTTTTCATTCTAAAGCCTAGTACTGAGACGCGCTAAATTTTCGGCCGACCGAAAGTGCTGTATATTCCGCTCGGTGCCTAGTGTGACCAAAGTGGGCAAACTGCATGCTCTACGGTTACACTGTTTTGTGTTTGTTTAAGCCTAGTACTGAGACGCGCTAAATTTTCGGTCGACCGAAAGTGCTGTATATTCCGCTCGGTGCCTAGAGTGACCAAAGTGGGCAAACTGCATGCTCTACGGTTACACTGTTTTGTGTTTGTTTAAAAACAGAAATCTGTTGAAATTTCAAATGTTGTATTAAAGCAAGCAGAAATGTCTTATTTGTGGGCGCTGTGGAGCTGGAGGACGATAATGCACACTGCAATATTGTATAAATCCGATCCTGCAGGACAGATATGCAATCAACATTGTTTTTATTTCCTTTGGATTGATTAAATTGAGTACCGGTTATAAAATTAATAAATAATAATATCCACACAATCTGTATTCATTCGACTGCCCTAATTAGATTACATTTGTCTTCATTATTTCCCTTTTGTAACTGGCTTTCCATTTCTAGAGTGTGTGTGTGCGTGTATGTGTGTCATTTGGACGACGTAAATGGAAATATTTCACATATCCGATCGAGATGGGAAAATACCATCGGTTACTTTTCTAGTATGTATCGAATAGCATTTAGCAGGGAACTGAGTACCGGTCTGCGAAACGCCTTCTGCGAAATTTTCGGTTGACCGAAAAACAGGGATGATTTATTATCGGTTTCATACGAATATCATCCCTGATTTCGGTCGACGGAAAATTTAGCGCGTCTCAGTACTAGGCTTTACAAACAGAAATCTGTTAAAATTTCATATGTTGTATTAAAGCAAGCAGAAATGTTTTATTTGTGGGCGCTGTGGAGCTGGAGGACGACAATGCACTCTGCAATATTGGATAAATCCGATCCTGCAGGACACATATGCAATCAAAATTGTTTTTATTTCCTTTTGATTGATTAAATTGAGTACCGGGTATAAAATTAATAAATAATAATATCCACACAATCTGTATTCATTCGACTGCCCTAATTAGATTACATTTGTCTTCATTATTTCCTTTTGTAACTGGCTTTCCATTTTTATAGTGTGTGTGCGTGTATGTGTGTCATTTGGACGACGTAAATGGAAATATTTCACATTTCCGATCGAGATGGGAAAATACCATCGGTTGCTTTTCTAGTATGTATCGAATATCATTTAGCAGGAACTGAGTACCGATCTGCGAAACGCCCTCTGCGAAATTTTCGGTCGACCGAAAAACAGGGATGATTTCTTATCGGTTTCATACGATTATCATCCCTGATTTCGGTCGACCGAAAATTTAGCGCGTCTCAGTACTAGGCTTAAGCTCAGAATATACTTACACGTAGATATGACGGAATCGACAAAATCGTAAAGGACTATTTCGTACAGGTATTTTTAAAGTATAGTTTGAAATGAAGAACCCCGGGGCCTAAACCTTATAAAATGTCTAATCTATTTCAAAGAATACTCTAATTCAGAATTTCGTCTCGTCAAGATCGTTATGTATTTTTTTATTTATTTATTATACCCTTACTCAAAAAGAGTTAAGGGGTACATATATATATTGTATTTGTGGTAAAAGTGGATGTGTGTAACGCAGAGAAGGAAATTTTTCCGACCCCATAAAGTATATATTAGGCTGGGCCAAACAATTTTTTTTCGATATTCAAACGGACACCCCCAGTTTTGTTTCCCTAAATATAATAGTAATTTAAATGTTTTTTTTTATTTATTTTCTTATTTTTTAGAGGTTACTACCGAATTTTTAAAATTTTTATCTGATTAAATTACAAAAAAATTTTTTTCGCCACTAATCTGCAGTGAAAGCTATTGCCTTTATATCGATAGAATTAATATCGCCATCAGTCTACTATTGGCGGCAAAAGTCCGGGAAAAGTTTTTGCACAATAGTTAACTAAATTTATTAAACTCCTGAACCGATGGGTGAAGATTGGTACCCTCGATACAAAATATTGTACTAAAATGTCTAAAAAACTGGAGAGAGAAAAAAGAGTGAACAATTTACAACACCGAGAAAAGATGCGTGTTCATAATGAAACAAATTTATGCACTCTTGACTCATCATTTTCGTCGGAGTCAACTAATACCTCCGAAGAAAGCCTTCAAGGATCATCCCAGCTACGTTCAAATCGACCCAAAGTCAAAAGAAATAAAATTGTAAGCGATGGACTAGCTGTTAGCCTTGATGTGGCCGAGTTGAGTAACAGAAAAGCGGCTGTCGTTTTAACTTCGACTCTTAAAAGTGCTGGATGCGATCCATCACAATATACCGTGAGTACAAATACTATTCGTCGTCAACGAATGTTATATAGAGAAAAATTGGCAAAAGGCTTGAAAGCTGAATTTGAACCAGAATGTCTATTGACTGTTCACTGGGACGGAAAAATGATAGAAGAAATAAGCGGTGACGAAGTAGTCGACAGACTACCTATTTTAGTATCCGGACAGCTAATCGATCAACTCCTTGCGGTCCCAAAACTGAGCGGTGGATCGGGATAATGCTGCTGAAGCTGTTTTTGAAACAATATCTTCATGGGGCTTAAACGAAAAGATAAGGTGTATGTGTTTTGATACAACAGCATGTAATACAGGACTTAAACATGGAGCTTGAATTCTGCTTGAAAAAAAATTAAAGAACAAATTATTATGGCTGGCCTGTCGTCATCATATTTTAGAAATTGTACTTCAAGTGGTAGTTGATACATCTCTGGGGCCTTCATCTGGAACTCATATTACAATTTTTAAAAAATTTAAAAGTTTTTGGAAAAACATAAAGAGAAATGACTATAAATCTGTTCTTTCTGATTCATCGCTATGTAATCTCTTTAAAGATGACTCTGATCAAATCATTAACTTATTAAAAACTTTACCTCATTATTATTTTTTTGGGAGGCACGCCTGAAAAATATCTATCGATTAAAGCTCCTGCTGGCTTACATCGCGCTCGTTGGATGGCGAAAGCCATTTATTCCTTGAAAATATTTATATTCAGGGATCAAAATCAATCAGCATCAATAGCCGAGTCGATAGAGTCATTTCTGTCTGTCTGTCTGTCCGTCCGTCTGTCTGTCTTGATGAGCGCCTAGTTCTTAGAGACTATAAGAGCTAGAGCAACTAAATTTTGTTTCGAGACTCATGTGATGTTCCACTGCTACAAGTGTATTTCAGTATTTCGCCCCGCCCGCTTCCGCCTCCACTAAAGACGAAAATCTGTGGCAGCCACAATTTTAAAGATACGATGAAACTAAAAACGCAGTATCATAGAGAATGACCATGTCTATTAGATGGCCGAATCTGAATCAGATCGGATCATTGTTATAGGCAGACTGAAGAAACTAATTTTCAGTTGCTTTCCCTACCTCTTCTGGCGCTGCTGACGCTACTTATTCTCTTTCTCGCTCGCCCACACTCGGCCATGTGCAATGCGCGACCGTTGCGGAGAAGGTGTAGAATCTGAATTACATACACAATGTAGAAAATACATTTTAGATGTATAATCGACATTGTAGATGGAGATGTAGATAACAAATGTATCAAAAAATTTAGTATGTATAATATTTTAAAATTCTTACAAATTTATATACTGCCTGAGTATGGGTATAAAAGTAGAGTTGCGTCCAGAACCGACTCACACGTTCCTCCTCGTTTTTAAATATCCCTTTTGATTAACTTAAAGTTTCGGAAAAGATAGAATTTCGTTATTTTATCGACTTTAACTTAAATTAATGTTAATAGGCTGTTCAGACTGGCACTGCGCTATGATTCTTTGCGTATACGCCGTACTCGAAGAATTAAGGGGTATACATATTCGATTTTTGGTTAAATCGGATGTGTGCAACGCAGAGAAGAAAACGTTTCCGACCCCATAATTACTTTTTATTTATTTATTTCAATTAATTAACAATTATCTGCTAACTATGAACTATAATATATATATACATACTAAAAAAAAATTATAATATAGGCAGAAAAGAAAGGTTTTACAAAATTTGCTAGGTCTATGTGATGGTAAAGGTTACGTACAATCAAATCGAGGGATATTTCGGGGGATATGGTAATATAGCAGGAATTGTAAAGGTTCGGAAAGGTTCATGCTGGGCGAAGTTGGACCTGCTGAAGGGTAAACGGGTTGGTCTGGAAGGAACTGTAAAATCGATCTGTCCCAACAGAGTTTGGGAGTCCATAAGACCGAGAATGAGCTTGTAAATGCAAATTCTGCGATGGTGTAAGGAGGGTAGGTGGATTAATTTTAGTCTAGATCGGTATGGAGGTAACCGTCTGCCAGAGTCCCAGTTCAGATTTCTAAGGGCAAAAATTAAAAATAGTTTTTGAACCGATTTAATTTGAATTTGTTTCTCTTTGTATTGAGGACTCCAAACACAAGAGCAATACTCCAATATTGTGCGTACTAATGAGACGTACAGTGATTTTGTTATATACGGGTCGTCAAACTCTTTTGACCAACGCTTAATGAACGCTAAAACTCCCATAGCTTTGTTCACCGTTACAGCAATATGGCTGTTAAAGCATAGCTTATGATCAAACAGGACTCCTAGGTCATTTGATGCGGAAATTCGATTTGCATAAGGACTTCGCACAGTGTTGCGTGGTAGATATGTGACGAGTACGTTGATTGGAAGAAGGTGGCAAATAAATATGCAATACCAGCAGCAGAGGATTCTGATTTGTTTTGATAATGAAGGGGTGGAGGAAATGCATTGGACTTACGTTTAGAATTTACGAACGAATAGAATTTTTTTGATCACTACGAAAATTTTGTCTACATCGGGAAAGGTATTGATTATAACAAAGACTATTAACAGTTAGGAATCGAGAACGTGCGGAGGAATATTGGGCAAAGACAGACATAGATCCAGTATTCTGATATTTTTTATAGAGACTAGTTTTCAAGGGCGTCGTTAATAGTGTCATAGAACGAATTGACTGTTTCTTCAATGTTCGGTAACACATGGAGAAACGTCCACTCAACGTGCAAGAGGTGGAGACTTAGCTCAACAAAATTAGTCTTCCGAAAACACTTAATGCTGGAAGTGATACTGGACTTACTCTGGAGACCGTAGCAAGAGCAGCATCACAAAGAAACGTAAGGTCTAGGAGTCTATCCCTACTATTTCTAATGGAATTCATTTGGATAAGGGAGACATCGGTAAGCCCATCTATAAAATCGTTGTGGTACGTTGGACGCAAAAGGTTAGACTCATCACTAGGCAGCCAGGAAAGAAGTGGTAAGTTAAAATCACCCATGACAATTATTTGATCGTTGCAACCTAAAGTAGATGTAGTTGATTGAATTGCAGAAAGGTGATATGAGTAAACCTGAGCATCTGACTTGGGAGGAATGTAAGAGCAAGTCAAATAGATCGATACCGATCGTGTTGGAACTTTGACTGCAATGAATTCAATGCTATAGATATTGTTGAGTGGGACAAATTCAGATGAGAAATTTGTTTTAACAGCAATCAGAACCCCACCAGCAAAAAATGTACGGTCCATTCTATAAGTGATAAACTTAGGAACGAAAAGTTCATGATCATAGACGGAAGAGCTAAGCCAGGTTTCAGTTAAAGCGATAGCGTCAAAGTCAAAAGAGGCACTATTCGTATGAATTTGACACAATTTGCCTAACAGACTGCGTACGTTCTGGTAATGAATGATAAAAAGGTTTTTTAGTTTTTTGAACAACCAGGGCCAGTAATATTGGGACTCTGGATAGAGTCTTATAGCCTGTTTACCCTATAGTTGTGTTATTGAGCTATTGAGTTTTGGGCAAAACTCAGTTGTTTTTACATAGGTTTAACATAGGAGCCTAGTGGTGGCAAAAAGTTTAGTTATGGTTGCGTTTCAGTTGAGTTTATTCGATTTTCCGAATATTTCAACCCTGTTCGACTATCATGTGAACTATCACCACTATCAACAACAATTGACAAGTGACAACAAATAAATAAATAAATAAATGATCAACATGTACATTACAATATAAAATGGTATAAATTTCTACATATTTTATAAACTCACATACTCGTATTTAAATACGCGTCCACAGAAGCGACTTACAACGTTCCTTCTCGTTTTTACATAGTTTAAGTGCCTAATGGTGGCAAAAGTTGCGTCGCTTTCGGCCAATCGAAATATTTGATTGCTTTTGCGCTTAACAGCACATTTTTGCTTTATTCTGCCTATCTTCGCATATTCCATATACATAGAATCCCTAAAACAAATGCTTACAAATAATTGTAGCACTATCATAAGGCATTTTTGTAAGCCCCTGAGGCAATAAAGACACTGCTGGATATGTGAGGGAGAACATCGACGGTTTTCATGGTGTGAAGAAGAACTCCCACGAACTCTCCAAAGAAATCTCTGAAAATAATGTATAAGTATGATAATCAATTCTCTTTCGTCTTTTTTTTCCTGTCGTCTTGCATAACTATGTTAATTTCAACAAGAAAATTAACATTTTATTTAAGAGAGAAAAGAGATGACCACTTTTCATACACATGAACAGAAACCGTCATATTCAGGCAGGCTCCGGTTTTCACTTTCACCAAAATAATGTGATTTACTTTTCAAAACGAAAAGTTAGGCGCTCCCGCACACGTGAAATGCATAACTTTTACGTTTTGAAAACGGCAACAAATTCCTCGCCGAAATGAAAAGTAAACGGCTTTTTATACAACTAAACAAATCTTCATTGCAAAAGGAAAAAAATTTATGTATTGACATGAATTATAATTAACTAGGAAATTGAGCTTGTGCCCTCTTGATAAATAATTTTTGTTTAAACTAACCTCAAAATTGGATCTACAAAATTGGTCAGGGCAAAAACAAAAAAGTGAATTGCTCCGAACAGCTTTGGCAGCCCGATTTGGCTGTCGATAAGTCTCTGTTAAACATAACAGAGGCCTTTTTGTATGAGCTGGCATTAGCGCGTGGGTATAACAGCAGTAAATTTTGCGCTTAACAGTACAAAGTGTAAACGAATTGACAAAAGTGGATTCCAGAGCGCTTCGAAATGAAAAGTCATACTTTTTGCTGAAAAGAAAAACGCAAAGTGAATGTGAAAACCGGAGCCTGCCTGAATAAATATCTTATTTTAATGTGCAATATATATATATATATATATAGGCTGGCAAAAATCCTCCAGGTGAACCCTCCCCGAGGGATCCGGCTGGACAATGGGCACTGCATTATCCCGAATCGGGTAATGCATTGCCGCTTGCTCTGCCCGGGGTAATGTAGTGTCCAGCTAAGGTCAGGTTAGGGGGTGATTCCCCCGATAAATATCAACTTTATGGACCTTCGGGCCACAATGCAGCGGAGCAGGGATCAAACCGGGACTGGGATGTCAGTCCGAACGTTGGTGGAAAGCGTGACTGCTACCACCGGCGGGCACGGGGAGGAGCAATCCTCTCTGCGTGTCGCCAGCGGTCACAACTCTGGTATGGCGGGAGCAGGCCGTACCAGTTTTAAAGCTACTGCCACAAAAACGCCTCAATGCAAGCCGAGACGCACAGGTGCCGTTGTCGAGACAGACTCGGACCTGGAGAGCGTGCTCAGCGTTAGCAAAACGGAAGAGGATAGACTTCTTCGCTCGCCTGAACCAGGTACAAGCTCCCTGCGCAGGGAAGGGCCGAAGCGTTCCAGGGAGGGGATGAAGGCTAAGTCCCAATACAAGGCGGCCCTCAAAATCCAGAGCCGGCTCCAAGGCAAGGTTGGCATCTCCCAAGAGGAGAAGAGCAAACTAGCCTGGGCTGAGCAAAAGGTAGAGGAGGGGCGTCTTCACTACGCGCAGTTGCCTCAGATGAAGGCGACGAAGGGCGAATTCGCCAATAAGGTTGAGGAGATGATGGCCACCAAAAGGCAACGCTCGATCGAGAGTGCCAAGGACATTCCGGCGAGCAAGCGGCAACGCGGGCCCAAGGTGGTCATCCCTCAACCTAAAACGAATAAGCAGAAACAGAAGGCCAAGGTCAGGATGAGTGAAATGTCCAAGAGACACCTCATCGTGGCCCTGATCGACCGCAGCGACGAGAATGGGAAAATCACGGCTGAGCAGTGGAAGCAAGTCCACGCCAAGCTAGTTGAATCCCTTTTTGCGCGAATGGAGAACAAGCCAGGCGCTCCCATACCCACCTTTGACGGTGCGGGATTGGTGAACGGGGTAAAGATCCTCAAATGCAACGACGACCCGACGAGGAAGTGGCTGGTGCAAGCGGTACCCAGATTGGAAGCTCTGTGGGCGGGGGCCAAGCTGGAGGTGGTAGACAGGGAGATGATCCCGTCCGTCCCGAAGGCTAGGGTGCTCTTCCCCATTGCAGTTCAGGGAGACCGAGCACTGAAGCTCCTTCAGCGTCAGAACGCGGACGTGCCCACGGCGGACTGGAGGATCATTCACGCTGGTAGCCCAATACCCAATGAGGGGGGCCAGCACATGATCCTTCAGATCAGCAAGGAGGCGGAGTACATTCTCTACCCGAGATTCGGGAAAATGGCGTAGCGTCTACCTACGTCTCAAAAAACGCCACCCAGGGGACAAAGATGCGCATACCCTGCAGGCAGGCGAGGTGGAGAAGGACCTAGGTCTAGACACCATCCTGGAGGCCGCCCAGGGTCTTGCGCTGGATGACTCGGAGGACGAGGAGGAGGACGGAGACCTGACCGTTATAGTCAACCCGTCGATGGAGGTTGCGCCAGCCACTCATGACAGTGAGGGTGCTGCAGCTCAATCTCCATAAGAGCAAGCTCGCGTCGGCGGAGCTCCTCATTGCCTTGAAGCAAGGGCCCGTCGACATAGCTTTGGTCCAGGAGCCATGGATTGCCTCGGGCAATGCTGTGGCCGGACTAAAGTCCCCTAATTACCACCTTTTTCACCCACCATCGGTAAGCAGGACCAGAACCGCCGGACTTGTACGAAAGGGCATCCACGCTTACCTTATGTCTCATTACAGCACTGACGACCTAACTGCGGTGATGCTCGAAGGTGAGGACAAGCGCCTGATGGTAGCTACCTGCTATATGGCACACGACAGACCGGCTCCACCGGAAGAGCTAAGGAGTCTGGTGGCGCAAGCCAGCCCGGAAGACCAGCAGCTCTTAGTTGGTACGGACGCAAACGCCCACCACAGCGTGTGGGGAAGCCCCGATATCAACGACCGAGGTGAGTCACTTCTAGACTTTATACTATCAACTAACCTAGATGTAGCAAACGTGGGAGAGGAACACACCTTCGTAGGTCCCACCTCGTCTAACGTGCTAGATCTAACACTCGTAACGGGAAAGAGTAATTTGGTATCTGTTTGGAGAGTCCTTGAAAGACCATCCCTTTCAGACCCCAAGTACATTCAGTTTAAGTGCGAATTTAAACACTCTCCGAAGATAACTGTCTATAGAAACCCCCGGAACACAAACTGGGAAAAGTTACCTCGAAGCTCGCAACTCGTCCGGGCACAGTGAAATGTCCGGAAGACATAGAGACGTCCCTAGAGACACTATCCAAGGAACTACTGGATGCATACCACGCATCATGCCCACCCTCGAGAACGAAGAAGAGGACCAAACCACTTTGGTGGAACCGGGACCTATCGCTTCAAAGGAAAAACCTCAAAGACTTCTTCAAAATCGCCAAACTGGCGAACGATGAGATAATCAATGAGGAATACAAAACCCTACTCAGGGAATACAAGAAGGAAATACGCAGAGCACAAAGAAACTCGTGGAGAAACTTTTGCTCCAATATCGAGGAAGTCCCAGAAACGGCTAGACTCCGGAAGTTGCTATCGAAGCAACCAACCATACAGAGTCAGCTGAAGCGAAACGATGGACAGTGGACTGAGGGCAGCGAAGAAGCCCTAACAGCACTGATGGAGGATCACTTCCCAGGATGCACCGTGGTTGCTGACGCCACAGAGCATCAGAACCTAGCAACTGAGGAACAGCATCCTCCAACAGATCTCATATCGTCTAAGAGAATCCACTGGGCTATAGACTCCTTTGCGGGTACAAAAGCACCTGGACTAGACGGTATATTTCCAGCCATGCTACAGGTGACCAAAGACGTGATCACCCCATGGCTCTCTGCAATATACTCAGCTTGCCTGAGCACAGGCTATACCCCTATCCTATTGAGAACCTCGAGGATTGTCTTCCTACCAAAGGCAGGAAAGAGCAGCCATATGAGTCCTAAGGATTATAGACCGATAAGCCTCACATCCTTTCTACTCAAAACTCTAGAAGAGCTGCTGGATTTACACATCAGGAACGATGTAGGAGGACAGTTGTCAACCAACTAGCACGCATACACCAAAGGGAAATCGGTAGAGACGGCACTGCATTCGCTAGTAGCCACCATCGAGAGGGCCCTTCACAATAAATAGTATGCTCTATGAGTGTTCGTAGACATATCCGGAGCATTCAACAACGTGAACACGAACGCGATAATGGACCGCCTTGAAGCGACCAACACGCATCCCGCAATCAACCTCTGGATAAAGAACCTTCTCATCTGCAGACAGGTGTATTCAGAGTGGGGCACCGCTTCCATGGTAAAAGGGGCGCACAGAGGCACACCTCAGGGTGGGGTCCTGTCGTCCCTCCTATGGAATCTGGTGGTCGACGACCTAATAAAGAGATTCGAGAGGAGAGCCCCAAAACTAACAGCCTATGCGGACGACATAAGCATAATTATCACGGGAGTATGTCCATCGACCCTCAGCTCTATAATGGAGTGGGCGGGAAAAGTAGGACTCAGTATCAACGCGGACAAGACGGACCTCATCCTCTTTACCAAGAGATATAAGGTGCCAACATGGACCCCCCGAAAATTGACAGAACCAGGCTGACCCCAAAATCACAAGTCAAATACCTCGGCATAGTACTGGACAGCAAGCTGGCATGGAGACCCAATGTATTGGAAAGGGTGAAAAAGGAAATGGAAAGAGGACTAGGAGCGGGCATATACTGTACAGACCCTGAGATAAGGCTGTCCTATAAGCTACCGGACCAATGCAGCATATTCCAGGCGGAAGTTTTCGCGATACGGAAAGCGGCGGAGGCTGCTCAGTCTACGGATCGCCCACACGACGTGATCAACCTGTTCGTGGACACCTAGGCGGCGATAAGATCCATGCAGTCGTCAGCGGTCAGTTCCAAAAATGTCTTGGCAAGCAGGGAGGCACTAGAAATCCTAAACAAGACTAAGTCAGTTCGGATCTACTGGGTTTCCAGCCACCAAGGCATCGATGATAACGAGATGGCTGACGTTCTGGCTAAGGGCCGTCCGGGTCAACCTAACCTAATGTGCAATATAAGCTTAATATATGTTAAATGTTAGTTATTTATTAACCAGATGCGGAAATAAAAGAAACGACATCAACACAATTTGCTGTGTGAAATGTATTTTGTATTGGGGTTGGGTCGTGTATTATGGAATGCGTCTGCCAACATATTTGTTGGTTTAATTTAGAGTATACATAAGTAAAATCTAAGAAGTGGTTGAATTTAATGTTTGGTATATTAAGCGAATTAAGCGTAGTTCATCGTCTGGTCTCTTTCCTTAACCCTTTCACGTCGGAGGCTGGATCGAAACTGCCTCTCGGCCTCTCTCTTGCCGATCTGCTTTTTGCTCTCGTTCGTCCGTTCGTCATCGCTCGTACTCGCGCTGTTGCGCTTCTGAATTCGCCTGAGAGCGAATTCGCTCTCGCTCGTTTTGTCCAGGGATCGCAATTGACAAAACCCAGCCCACATCCGGACGTCCTGACTATGCACTCGCCTCAAATGCATCGTCGCCATCGTTGTCGTTGCCCGTGGACCATGGTTTCAGATACTCCGCACACGAAGAGCAGTGCTTTGGGCCATCGGAATTGCCAACTTTTTTCACGTCGAAGGGTCGTCTATGCTGAGCACGGAGATGATCACTGCGTTGAGCCTTTCCACTTGTCCGTTTACCCGTGGATGTCCTGTAGTCGTCTTTACCAGTTTGATGTTTTCATCTTCGCAGTACTGCAGGAAGTCTTGGGCGGTAAACGCGTAGCCTCTATCTGAAATGATAAAAGCAGGGTTGCCAAACGTCACGCTTTGGCTGCGTAGCCTTAATATGTAGTTGACTTTGTAGGATATAACCAGCAAAAGGCGTCGATAACAGCTAGGATATGTTTATATCTTTTGCTGGTTGACTCCATCAGCTTTGACGATGATGGTCTTCTGCATATCCCTTGGAACCACCATACAGCATCTTTGAATAGTTTGTAGAAAATTCCTGACTCTAAAAAGTAGTCGTCGTATTGTTGATTGTCGTCATTGATTAGTTTCATGATCGTTTTCAAATGTTCGTCTTGCTTTTGCGGCTGATCTATGGCAGCTAAAATACGTCAATCACTAATGAGCATAACGGGATATCGTAAAAGTGCATCCACGTGACGCATTCGGGATCCTGCGCGATGCTCAACTTTATAGTTGTAGTTATAGTTCTTGCAAAAGCATTATCCATCTGGACACCCTTGCTTCTCTAATGTTTGGGTGAACGCGTTGCAGTCCGAAATAGCGGCTAATAATAGCCAACCACCTTTTGCGCATAGCCCTAGAAGATGAAAGAAACCAAGCTGAAATATACTATTGTGAAGGGATGGCTTTTGAGTAGTATAGTAGGTTTATTGGTTATAGTAGGTTGAATAATATGTAAATTGAATTAAATGTAAACAAAGGTTTTCTTGAACGCGTGCTATCTAGTTCGCCCTGACTTCTTAAGTAAAGCTATCGCCTCTGTTGATATCAAATGCTATCGAACTATCGGGCGTATAACAGCACCCATAGTGTTTACAGCTTCTGCTGACTAACAGCTCTTCACAGTCGGCCTTTCCTGACAAATCGCAGCGTCCTCGCGAGATTCGTAGGATGAGTCTCCTTCCATGTCGTCATTTTCATCTGGTTCATCGGGTGGGAGTTCGCACCAGCGTTTCATCCTGTCAGATGAATACACCGACTTGTAGTGCCTTTGCTTTCGTTGTGCATGAGGGATACCTTCTACTAGATATCGGTCGTTTGGAAGCACTTTGCTGATAATAAATGGACCTTTCTCGACTAACACAAGATCACCAAGGGTATCCACGGTTGGCTTCGAATGTCTGGCATCGTAAAGTTTCTTCGCAGCAGCGCTATGATCGTTGACTGTAGTCGCAGCATCTGCTCGTAGCTTTTCCAACTCGTCGTCTGTCATCATCTTCTGATCCAGGCCTTGGATCGCATTCGTCACGGTGTTCTTGAGGATATCTCGTGGCTCGTAACCAACAATAGCTGAAATGGGGAACATTTAGTAGTACTATTTATCATGGTATTGATGCTCCATTGGATTGATCGTATCTGGTCGTCCCATCGTTTTTCAGTTTCATTTGAAGGCAATAGCATTGAAAAAATAATCCGGTTCGTTCGTTCTGCATGTCCGTTTGCTCTCGGTGTCTTTACAGCATTAAATATGTGCTTTACATTATTTGACTTGCAACAATTTTCAAAATCCTTTGAAGTAAAAGCGGTACCGCGATCGGTAATCATTCGATCTGGCATTCCTAAGTAACTGGTTACCTCCTGAAGGATATCAATTACGTGTTTCGTGACTGTACTTTTAACAGCTCGCACTATGGTAAATTTCGTGAAGGCGTCGACAATCACAAGAATGTGCTCATTCCGTTTTGAACTCTTTGGAAAGGGTCCCAGGTGATCCAGATGTACGGTGGCAAAAGGGATCGGATTGATATCATCATAGTGGCACTGTCCTTCCTGACGTCCTTATCTTATACAGCGCACAGCCCACACATGACTTTATATAGCTTTTAACGTAGTTGCGCATTCGGGGAAACCAAAACAAATTTAGAATCCGATTAATTGTTTTCTCTGTGCTCATGTGTCCAGCCTTGTCGTGACATTCGTGTAAAATATGAAATCTTAGCTGCTTCGGCACAACCCATAGTAACTTGCCGTCATATTTGCGAAACATGCGATCTTGCTCGATCACATACTCGTCGCTCTCAGATTTCTTTTCGAGGTTCATCTCAGTGACAATTTTCTGGATTTTCTCATCTTGCAATTGTATGGCAAATAACCAATCAGCCTCGTCGATGATGGTCTTCGAAATTTTCAGGGATGCTGTGTCCATCTCATGTGCATCCTCAAATGGAGCTCGACTTAGTGCGTCAACGTGATTCATCTGTGTTCCAGCTCGATGAACAATGTCTATGTCAAATTCTTGTATACGCAGCCACCATCTTGCAATTCGGGATATAAGCTCTCGTTTCTCCATTGATGTTTTCAGGGAATTACAATCGGTAACGACTTTGATTCGCTTACCATAGATGTAATATTTGAATCGCACCAACGACTCAACGATAGCTAGAGCTTCTAGCTCGTAACTGTGGTAGTTCTTCTGGGGTTTGGAAGTTGCTCGGCTATAATAAGCAATTGGCTTCATCTGATCCTCATCCTTCTGCAGCAATACTCCGGCTAAGCCAACGGCACTGGCATCCGTATCAGCATCAGCATCTAGTCGGTAACTCGTAACAACGAGCTTCGATATTAGGCGTCTCTTTAATTCGTCAAATGCATCCTGTTGTGGTTGTTCCCACTTGAACGTCTGGTCTTTGCGCAATAGGGCACGCAAGGGATCCGAAATAATGGCATATCCGAAAACAAATTTCCGGAAGTAACCGCTGAGACCCAAAAACTGTCGTACTTCAGTCACATTGCTCGGCGTCGAGAACAATGCAATAGCATTCGTCTTAACCTCTCCAGGACTGATGCCGTCTGCGTGTATCTGATGACCCAGGAATGTAATTGCTTGTTTATACAATTCACATTTATACAGGTTTATAGTTAGTCCGCACTCTTGTAACACTTGGAGGATTCGATCCAGCTTCTCATACATCTCGTCAAACGTCTGACTACCAATTAAGATGTCGTCCATGTAATGTATCATGTCGCCTTTCTGCACTCGCTTCTGTAATTCTCCCATGAGTCGATTGAAAACAGCAGGTGCCGTCTTGAGACCAAACAGAAGTCGCTTGAACTCATACAGTCCATCCGTTGTGATGAATGCAGTAAACTTTCTACTTTCCGGTGCTACTTCTATCTGATAATAGCCGCTGTTGAGGTCCAGAAAAGAAAAGTATTTAAATCGCTTCGCCTCCTGCAGACGCTCCTCGATGTTTGGTACAGGGAAATTTTCGTTCTTGATCAGCTTATTGAGACGGCGGTAATCAACGCAGAGTCGATCACTACCGTTTGGCTTCTTGATGAGCACCACCGGGCTGGCGTACTCTGATGTGGATGGTATGATAATATCCTGCTCCAACAGCTCGTCGCCCATTCTGCCTACAATTTTCCTTCTTTGGCTCAGACACTCGGTATGGCGCTTGAGAAACCACTTGGCCACTCTCAATAATGTTGGCTTGAACGATGCTTGTTTTGCCTATGCCTTGCAGTCCTGTGGAGAAAACATGGGTGAACTTCTCTAGCAAGCCGCACATTTTCCTTCTTTCCTGATCGTTCTGTAAATTGACAAGAAGTTTTTTAGTTATATTGTCGCTCACACGGGCTACCGGCTGATGAACTGCTCGTTTAACTTCAGTGTCGCCTGGCTCAAACTTCAGCGATAGATGTCCGCTAATGATGACGTCCTGTCCCAACAGAAAGTCCTCTTGCAGCAGTTCGTCGTCCGCTACGTATACTTTGGCAGTAATGATTTTTCCATCGATGTCTATATCCACAACCATTGCTTCGGTAAGGATACAGGAACCCCCACAAATGCCTCTAATCCTCATAGAGCACTTGTGGCGATCAGCGTTGATTTGTTTGGCCACTGATTGGCGCATGATACTAGCCTGACTTCCAGTATCCATGAAGGCGCTATATGTGTACGACTGTATGCAGATTTTCCTGGTGAATAGCTTGTCGAGATTCGAGGCGCCCAAACGCATCATATTTTCCGGTTTGCATTTCTCATTGTGTGCATGGAACTTATTGCATTTGGTACAACGCGACTTCTTCTTCTCTTGTTGGCATGAACTAGCGAAGTGCCCAAATTCTCCGCAATTGTAGCACTTCTGAGCCTCATTTGGCTTTGTTGGTTTTGCTTCGTAGTTCTGCTGTGTCTCAAAGTGGCTTTTTTTTGTACAAACTCCTTTTTGTTTGCGATTGGCCGACCTCTATTTATAAAATACGATTCGGCTGCATCACGAAACTGCTTCATTGACGAAAACTGTATTGCCGCAATACTGTTTTTCAATTCTCGATGCTTCAAAAGCTTGTACCGCACGCCAAGAGCGGACATCCGGAAACAGTACTCCTTCAGCGTCTCCCTTGATCGTCTGGTTGCATTAGCCATATTGAAATGAACTTCTGCCTCATCTGGGTTAGATCCAAACTCGTCTCGTATAGCTGCAGCGAAGTTACTCCATGTGGTGTGTAGAACCGGCGAAGAGTCGAGCCACATCTTAGCAGGACCCTTGAGCCGCGTATAAATTGCGAGCAATAGGAATTTCTCGTCCCATTGGTAAGCATCAACTACCTTGTTGACGCGATCGATGAACTGGTCTACGGAGATGGCGTTATCGTCGCTGGGGTCGTAGTCCGGTAAGGTGTTTGCTATTTCCTTGACAGACGCTTGCCTTACGTAGTTGGTAGCCTGTCTAACAGGGCTACTGTCGTGGGAGATGCCTTCGGCATTTTCCTCTCTGATCTGCTGTTGCTGATTTGTTGTTGCTGCTGATGCTGTTGCCACTGCGTTTTGCCTTTGCATGATGATCAACTGAACCATCATATTTTTCAGCTCCCTCATTTCATTTTGCATTTTTGAAATTATCGCTGCCTGTGACGTCAGCGTCTCCTCCTCCTGTTGATTTGTGATTCCAGCTGCTTGTGGTATCTCTACGTCTTCGGATCTCTCAAAATAAATTAGTCGTTGTACTAATTCGGCTCTGGAGACCGAAACTGCCAAGTTCCTCTCTCTTAACAGGACCCGTAACTGGTCCACCTTAAGATCCGCTATTTTGACCATTTCCGCTCATATGATCGTCACTCTTTTTTGCCTGCTTTCAACTTGCACGCACACGCAATTCCGTTAGCATGTGTGCAAGAGGGACAACTGATATGACTGTATTTCAGAACGTTGGCCTTCAACTTGTGAATTTCACAACGACGCTACATATACACACAAGCCCTTTGTATGTATGAATGTATATGGACAGGCTCACACAGATTTTTGACGCAATCTCTTGGAGCTCTTTCTTTCCAGGTTCACTAAGATTCCTGATCGCTGAACGTTGAATCCGTCTGCCACGTAGAAAAGAAACATATCCGTAATTTGCAATTTTCTTTGTCACACAGACCTTAGGGAACTTCCCACGCCGACGATTCTTGCCGCTTTTCTTGAGCTTTTCTTAGAAGTTTTTCGCTTTACACATAACAACTCTACTAGTCCCACTTCTGAACTGTGAAGGGATGGCTTTTGAGTAGTATAGTAGGTTTATTGGTTATAGTAGGTTGAATAATATGTAAATTGAATTAAATGTAAACAAAGGTTTTCTTGAACGCGTGCTATCTGGTTCGCTCTGACTTCTTAAGTAAAGTTATCGCCTCTGTTAATATCAAAGGCTATAGAACTATCGGGAGTATAACAGCACCCATAGTGTTGACTAACAGCTCTTCACACTATGGAGCAACTGTCCCCAACTAGCAAACGATTCCCACTGTGGAAAGCTGAATCTGGCGTACACAAACAGGAGAGTGATCTCGCAGCAATAAAGAGAAGGCAAATACATATTCCATAGAAAATATCATGGCATTATTGCACAACAAGTCAAGTCAGCATAAAATGCTCGCGGCACAATTCCCCAAAAACTAATAACCCACATTGATTCACCATACGATCTCCGGAGTGCAGTCGCAACAGAAATCAATCCAAACCCACTGACCCACCTTTATGGAAGTGGTACAATCAGGCAGACTCCGGTTTTCACTTTCACCAAAAAAATGTGATTTACTTTTCAAAACGAAAAGTTAGGCGCTCCCGCAAAGTGAAATGCATGACTTTTACGTTTTGAAAACGGTAACAAATTCCTCGCCGAAATGAAAAGTAAACGTATGTTTATACAACTAAGCAAATCTAAATTGCAAAAGGAAAAAAATAGATGACTTATTGATGAATTGACATGAATTTGACACTATTAACTGGTAAATTAAGCTTGTGCCCTTTTTATAAATAATTTTTGTTTCAACTATCCTCAAAATTGGATTTGCAAAATTGGTCAGGGCAAAAACAAAAAAGTGAATTGCTCCGAACAGCTTTGGCAGCCCGATTTGGCTGTCGATAAGTCTCTGTTAAACATAACAGAGGCCTTTTTGTATGAGCTAGCACTAACGCGTGGGTATAACAGCAGTAAATTTTGCGCTTAACAGTACAAAGTGTAAAGAAATTCACATAAGTGGATTCCAGAGCGCGTCGAAATGAAAAGTCATATTTTTGCTGAAAAGTAAAACGCAAAGTGAATGTGAAAACCGGAGCATGCCTGAATATCTTTTACCGATTAAGCATAAAAATAAGTACACCCGATCGTTTAACAAATAAGCGGAAATCAATGTAAAAAGTTTCCGACGCCGGGATCTGACGTACGATGTCGACCACCGGTGAAGAACATAAAAAGCGCAAGATGCACCGAAGAAGGGGCAGTACATCAGCCAGAATCCCAGAGACAATACCTGGGAAGTACATCAGCCAGAATCCCAGAGACAATACCTGGGCAATTCATCAGCCATGATAACCCACTCGGCAGTCCACCAGCCAGCGATTCACGTTACCGCACTGACAAACGTAAACAAAGCTACAAATAAAAGGAATTAAATATTCCAAACATACAAAAACAAAACAACAGCCCTCGAGTCATTCTCTACAGTAAATTCGACGTTTTCTTCAGCCCACCTTACTCTCTCACTTCGGTACAAGGCCAGTCCAGGACTTTAAAGTTCCCGAAACTACAAATACCTTGTAACGGACCCGGGACAGGACTGAAAGCATATCCCAGCCTGAAATAGGTCCTCACAGGATAGTATGATTTAGTGAATTAAAAGCTTTACTAATGTCAGTATTAGCTACATAAGTTTGAGACTGCTTTGCGAAACCCGCATGCACATAGGTGAAGAATTCAAGGAGGTTAGACTTTTCACAAATCCGTGCTTCGATTCAGAGAATAAGGAACTACAAAAGAGAACTAATAACACTACTCGACAAAATCGAAATTTTGTTTTCCTCAGGGATCCAAACCGACTTTTTCTGATAGATATAAGGGTTGAAAATTGTTCAAAGAATTATGGTTTTTTTTCTAACCAGAACTTTTTTTTAAAGAATTTTTTAAGTCTGGTATTTGAAACTCGCAGCGATTTTCAACGTTGAAGTCCGTTCGATGATCAAAACAGATTAATTCTTCGTTGAGTAGTTTAAAGCAGCGTCAAAATTCTTCTGGAGTAAAACCCATGAATTGCTCTCGGTGAGTGTTTACAGTTATTATGGTCGTTTTGAGATTGAACAAGTTCCAAAACATATTCCAGTTAAAAAAAAAAAACAAATTTTATGTCATAAAAAAAATTCCAGCAATGCAATCGAAAAACAAGCAAAAAACTATTAAAATTTTTAAAAAATCTAACACAAAGTTTATAATTTAATTATCTTTAATAAAATACAATTTTTTATTTTCGGGTAAATACAGTCTCCAGGCTGCCGAATATTATGCAAAGTCGTGAAAACTATACGGTGCCAACTGTGTAAAACAAGGGATGAGGGAGTAGGCTTGGTTCGATTCGTCTAAAACAGGGGTCGGCACCCAGACTCACACAGAGCAGAATTACGAAGTTTTGTTCATAGCCCGTAGCTGGCTGCTCTGCCGCTACGTCAGCCGGGCAGAATTACGAAGTCTTTACTCTGTACGTGTGCCGACTGCGCTGCCTAAAATGTTTCCCTATGCACAATGTGTAAGAAGCTGCCGACCTCTGGTCTAAAATGTGCCAAGTTTCAAGTCTGTATCTACATTTTTAGACTTTATGCCTAAAAAATTGAATTTGGGACCAAGTCAAGTGCAGATGTGCTAATACTTTCATTTTGAAATAACCTCATCTAACATTCAACCTCGTGTGCCTTAATAAGGAAAAACGCTGCCAATTATACCCATCCCACTATGGGGAAAAATTCCAAAATTTTGGCATTAATATATTTTTTATGTGTTGTATATTTGAATGCTTTTTTAATTTTTTGATTTTTTAACAACAAGATAGAATAACACTTATTTTAGAACCTTTTTACGAAATACCCCTAATTTTTTGAGCGCTTTCAAAGTCAGCTGATTCAGGGATGTTTTGAATTGTAAAAAAGTGCGGGAAACATTGAACAACTTGAAGCTTGAATGTCTGCTCGATCCCAAATATTAGGTAAAAGTGCAAATATGGAAAAAGCAGGTCAAGGTATGTAGATTAATTGTTAATACATGTTTTTAGATAGTTATGTGTTTTTATTGAATTATTTAGTGTGTTGCTCGAGTATATTTTTAGCTCTATACTAACAAAGTTACGTGTGTTCTGTAGAATACTACTTTTTCACAGCAAAACCAATCACCAAGGTTAAAGTTAAGTGTTTTTAATCAATTAATATAGAATCAAATGGTATTAATGCTTTCTGCCCGTTTTTGACCCTTTTCGGGAAATTTAACATTTTGCAGGTGTCTATGAGATAACTCATGCAGCGCTGCTTGAGGTTTGGGTCAACAACAAACGCGATACAGACGCTGTATAGTTATATTTTAGAAAATATTGATGAAAACTATCTCACTGAGGGCCAATCGATTGTAATTTTAAAGAAAGTTACCAATATATTGCCTATGTGTAAAAACCACTAACCGAACTGCACTCGCATGTTTGAGCGATTCAAGTCAAATCACAATCAATCAATCAGTTAAATATATTTTTTTGAGTTCAAGCTTATTTTTAAGTATTTTTAACATAATTCATGATTTAAACAAATTTTGTATAATAAATACGACATAAATGGGTGTTTGTTAGTATGGGGAAAGAGAGAAGGCGACTAAATTCTTTTTTCGAAATTTTAGTCTAACAAGCATTCGTGCAAATCGGTAGACGTGTGCTTAATTTTTAGAATAAACTAGCAAACCCGGCGAACTCCGTTTCGCCACCAGATTGCTTCGTTTTATGTAACATTTCGTTTGGTGATTCAAAAATGAAGAACAATTTTTTTTTGTTTTATATTTGAAAAGGAAAAATTTTATTTCATTTCAAAACAGTAATGAATTCATTTCGATTACAAAAATGAAATGTTATTTAGTTGAACTTCTCTAAGTAAATGAAAGTGAATCCAAAGTAAATACTGAATCGAAGCGTTATGCGTGTTCGCAAATTATCCGTTTCATTGAAGTGCTCTTTGGTAAACCACATATTTTGTTTTTTGGTCTGACGTTAACACAAACAAAGCGGATGGTTTCCCAAAAGTCGGCAAAAGTCGTTTGTAAGAGTAATTAATCCAGATGTCGCATCAACTGGGACTTTTCCATTTCCAACAGCTAACAATTGTTTGGAAAATTGTGCAGCACTTTGATCATTTTGAAGTTGAACTCTCATATTAGTGGTTAGCGATAATGTTTTTACGTTATTCCATAAAGGTGATGCCTTCAGGCAAGCATTAAATTCATCTGCAGGCGTTCCACGGGGAATTACTGGCAACGTCTGCCTGAAATCGCCTGGCAATAATATCATCAAGCCGCCAAAGATGTTGTTATTTCGCCGAAGATCCTTCAGTGTGAAGTTAAGTGCCTTCAAGTGATTTCTTATGTGCCATTGTGCACTCATCCCAAACAATGAGCTTGCATTGCATCAACAATTTTCCCATTGCACTGGATCGGGAAATATTGCATGTTGGAGTATCAATTGTGTTTAAATTGAGTGGCAACTTAAGCGCAGAATGTGCAGTACGACCGCCATCTAGAAGAGTCGCCGCAATTCCAGATGATGCTAGCGCCAAAGCTATGTCACATCTTGATCGAATAGTGGCCAAAATCAATGAAATGACAAATGTTTTCCCTGTTCCTCCAGGTGCGTGCAGGAAGAATAGACCACCAGTATTATTGTCCACCGCTTGCATTAATGTTTCGTATACTTGCTTTTGCTGTTCATTCAGCAACGGCATATTATTTCGAACGAATTCCTGCAATGTATCAACATTGTATTGCAGCTCTCGATTTAATTCTTGGTTGAATGCATCGTGCATCGATCGATTTGGCGCAATCATTCCTACTTCAATCAGTAGCTTGTTTGCAATAGTCAAGCATTGATCCTCAATCAGAATCAATCCTTCATTATAGATTTCATCGGTTATTTGGATGTCAGGATTATTCGTTTGAATGCGCAAGCGATGCAAGATATCTTCATATATGTCGCCTTTGTATTTGTTCCATAACTGAATTGGTTGTGAAGGAAAACATGTGGTGATGATAATTGCGAACAGCGTTCGTATTTGTTACGCATTTGATGAAACAACTGAATCCGCAAGTGTTAAATCCCAATGAGAATCGTTCTCCAGCAAACCCAATATGTCAACTATTGCTTTTTTATATGTTTGTCATTGGTGGCCATTCACAGTTTTCAAATGCGCAAATGATTTTGGTCCACGTACATTTACCAACAGCAGTCGCAAATAAAAACATTCATCATTTCTAGGATGAACAGTATACATGCGACCTAGTGCATCAGTGGAAAACACCTGTGGCCAATCTGGAACTGGGGTTCCTTGTTTGCGAGGTTGGAATTTATTTGTTGATTGACTCCAAGTGTAATACTTGGGCATTTCAACGTACATCAGCGTCGCTGCGAATGGATCTGCTTCACTCATTGCAAAGAAGCTAGTCAATGTTGTCGATGGTGGTCTCTCAGCTCGTTGTGCCGCATTAGCCTCAGTGAAGTAAACTGTTTGGCCATTTTCCAAATGCACTGCTAAATGTACAACTGTGGGATATCTTTCATGAATTTTAAATGACAATAATCGCCACAGTGCTTCATTAGTACTGATGTATCTGCCCATTTGGAAGTTGCTGATGTCGTCATTCGTATTTTCCGACGCAATACCAAACACAGCCATGTCGCTGCTTTTTGTGACGTACTTGCACAAATATTTGATCGATTTGGCCGAATGACAACTCTCAACGTTTGCATGTGTTTTGAAAATTCGTGATAGCAGCGGGCAATATGGTACAATGAATTCATTTCCGATCTCAATCTCTTGATTTTGAACTTTAACTTTTATAGTTCGACCATTATCTTCTTTTGAACGCCGACGATAAACTGGATATCCATCGTTCCCTGTGACTGTTTCAGCAACTAACGGTCGCGGATATCGTTTTGTGCACTTTCCATCAGCCATGCAAGGCGATAATGGATTTAATGCACCGCACGGTCCATCTGTGTCGTCACAATGTCGTGTAGATGGGGATCAGTGACTGGATCAGGAATTTCAGCTGATATGATGTCATCCACTTCATTTGAATGTAATTTGTTCAGCAACCAAATTAGGATATGAGCATGCGGTAGTCCACGCTTCTGCCATTCCACCGAATACATATAACAACGTGTGTCACAAAAAACTCGATACTTAGTAAGCACATACATCATAACCTTGAGTTTTTGCTGAAATACTCTGGCGATTATGTCATGGCGATCTTGCGGTTTTTGGCCCGGTTCCAACTCACGTTCAATTTCCGTCCACTTCGGATTGCATGTGAACGTAATAAATAAATCCGGAGTTCCATAATTTCGCACGTACGTCATAGCTTCTTGAGCGTATTCGTGCATGTGGCGTGGGCTTCCGATATAAGATGATGGGAGAATCGTCAGACGTCCAATATTCTGAACATCACCATCTGAATGAATAGCATCACGCAAGTGTATATAGTCCTCAGATCGTAGCTTTGCCTGATTGAATCGGATAAACGCTAAACGTTCTGTCTCGACTTTAACATACATGTCGACAGCGAATTGCTGGAATAGCCGACGGCACTTTAGAATGACATTCTCCTCATGTGTACGAATCATCATACGATACGCATAGTAATTCATTGCGCTTAGATTTTTATTCGTTGATACGCCTGAAAATGCAAAATTAAATGAATTGGTAATGGAAACCAATAATAACAATAATAGCAATAATTATTGCGTGAATATTGTACCTGTAATTGGATCGACAATCTTCAACGTGATGTCGTATCCGTCTTGCCCTTGCCAATAAATGATTGGATATTGTAACGCATCGTACAAACGATGTGTCTCGTTTACACGATGCATGATATTGCTTCTTCGCTGAACGACAATGTCTCGCGATTTAGTTTGATCGCCAACAATAATTGCAGCAACATCATTAACGGTGGGTGCATTGAATCTTCGCAAATGTTCACCTGTTGGGGTACAATCCGCTCTTATGACTTATATCTTATATCGGCATATAGTCGTCATTGGTCCAATATCTAAATTTTCATCATCACTGTAGTTCGCAGTGGGATCATATTGGAATGCCAAGCGATTGTATGATGATCTTCTTGTCCTCACGCGCTGTCTCAATCGGGAATTTTCTCTTATTATATTTTGTCTATCTTCGCTTAAGTTCTGTGAATACACTTGTTGCTGACTTGCATGTCTTGTGCGGCGGCCGATGTTCGCACGTCGTTCTTTAGGCATTTGGGACTGTGGACAGAGTGGTGAATTTAACCTCAAAAGCACGATCCACATAATTTACACAGTTCAACTTACCACCTTAAAGACAAATGCCTGCTGTTGAAATTGAATACAAATTTTCACAATACACGTGATTGATTTGGTGGTTTCCAATTGAAATGTGAGGAAACTTTTTTTTAAATTTCGTTTTTACAGTGAGCACAATACCGGTTTGTCACATGAAATTAACTGAGCAGAGAACAATGAGTAGCTGTCAAACAATGTATCACGCACCGGCGCCTACTTAAAATATTGGTTTGTAGTACATGCTATGTATCAGAGATGGCGCTGTATTGTAGTATATAGTAGATAATACAAATACATTTTCCCGCTTTTCTGTTAAAATTTTTCGTGAATTTTCTTTGCTAAAACCGCACGAAGCCCGAAACCTTTCCAACGAATGCAAAACCGTGGAAATCGGTTCGTGCGTTCTGGAGTGATGGCGTCAGTAAGGAAACCCGACTTATTTTTATATAGTAGAGAGAGAAGAGATGACAACAAATTTTGAACTTTTTTCCCATAGTGCATCCGTTCAAATAACAACGTAACGTTGAGTCGTACCTTAATACAGAAGGCGCTCTAAAATATATTTCGGCCATCATTTTGGAAAAAATGGATATAGCCGGATACGGTATGTAGGAGTGTGATGTGGAAACTCGGTCTTAACCAAAGTCTGCCACAGGGTTCTTCCGACGTGTTCCCGCACAGCCGTTGTATCTTTCGCATCACCACAGGCTGCCGTACATTTTGGTGTAAGAGTGGTGATTGCTACCGGCACAAGACATAGCTCGTGGGCTTCATATTCGCCAGGTATGAGCCACTAAGGCGAGCATTGATGTGAGGCCTTAGACTCTCAGTTATGAGTCCGCTATGTGCCGTTAGACCGTGAGAAACCAGATAGAAAAAAACCCCATGGGTCAATAAGGGTTAACGCCACTAGGAGCCCAGTAGTAGCTCGTTCTACCGCCCACATAAACTCATCTTTAGCCTCATCAACGTCAACAGGCCTGCTGACTTCGATGGACTCAACGAATTGTGAGTACGGCCCAGACGGTGTAAGCATGCATCAACGATGCTACATAAATAAATGGTTAAGCCTAGTACTCAGATCCAAAAACTGTTTGCTGGCAAACTCATGTCATATAATTCGCTAGCGGCCATGTGGAGTGACCAGAGGTGTGTACTCCATTCCGTACGGTTATACTGCTCAGACAGATGCTTGGTTTTGTTAAAAGTTTCTTCGGCTGGGGTCGCTCTTCCCCAGGCATATCCTGGGCTCCCCAATATTTTATTGGCAAGGTAGTTTGTCTGACTTTCAGCCATGGGAACCATAGATCGCTACATTTCCTTAGGCTATACTATCTACACCCTAATATAAGAAGCACTGTATATCTAGAATAATACCCTGCCAAAAAGAGTTGGAAGAACCCTTCCCGTATCACGTGTCGCACAATCGACAAGTCAATACGTTTTTGCAAACAGCAAAATTAAAGCACCACACCCATTGCGTTGTTTCCCAATGAGGCAAGTAGGCCAGTTCTCGATCTTCCCACTCTTAGGATATTTCACAATCGCCAGCGTCAGTTGACCTGCATAGGAAATATCGTGGCATTATTGCACAACAAGTCAAGCCAGCATAAAATGCTCGCGCCCAAATTCCCAAAAAAACTAATAACCCACATTGATTCACCATACGATTTCCGGAGTGCAGACGCAACAGAAATCAATCCAAACCCACTGACCCACCTATATGGAAGTGGGACACTAGGTTCCTACCAAATAAGCCTAAATATAAGTAGCACACCCGATTGTACCAAATAAGCATAAACATATGTAAGTAACACACGATCGTGTACCTGATAAGCGGAAATACATGTAAAAAGTTGCTGACGCTGAGATCTGACGTACGATGTCGCCCACCGGCGAAGAATATAAAAAGCGCAAGATGCACCGAAGAAGGGGCAGTACATCAGCCAGAATCCCAGAGACAATACCTGGGAAGTACATCAGCCAGAATCCCAGAGACAATACCTGGGCAATTCATCAGCCATGATAACCCACTCAGCAGTCCAACCGCCAGCAACTCCAAGTTCACACCTGGCAGCTTTTAACCAGATCAGCAAGAAAGCACACACCGCGACGAATCAAGAAAAGCAAAACACACCAAGGTCACATATAAAACCAATTAAATAAATAAATAAAGACAAAGAATCAAACCAAAACCACCACACCAAGCTTTCACGAGTCATTTCTTCAGCAAAGTCAACGCTTCGCATCGCCCCTACCACCTTTTCGGTTACATAAAGGCCAGTCCCGAGTCACAAAAGTTCCAAATCTACAAATTTCTTGTAGAGGACCTTGGACATGACTGATGCATACCTCGGCCTGAGATAGGTCCTCACAAAACAAATATCAGCTTTTATTTTTATATTTTATTTATTTCCCACGCCCAACCCCACTCACTTGCCCATTCCGCACATGTGATGTTGCGGAAGGTCAGCTCGGTCGTGGCTGCAAAACAACCCTCAAAACTTTAAAAACTGAAAAAAACAAATTTCAGTTCAAGCGGCCGAAAATTGTAAAACCCACACACAAGCACAGTATGTGTGAATACCTGGCACATACACATTTACTTAACCTGGAAACTAAAAAAATCAAACCGCTGTTTCGAAACGTAAACACTGGCAAAATTTTGTCGTGTCTGTGTACACACATACATGCCGAACTGCCCAGGTCCCGGTCCCCGAGCCGAAGACCTTAGGACCTAGAGAGGAAAATAGCTGGAGAATGGACCATAAATATTTTCCACCCTAATATCTCGGAACTCAGAGACAAACACTCGCTAGAAAGAGATAGCATGTGTTTTACTTCTCCGCTGACAGGCGAGAACATTTTTTCGCTAATAATTAAATAAAGCGAAATAATGAAAAACAAATTCTTACATTTAATTCATAATTCAGAAAAATGTTAAAAAAAATAAAAAAAAATTTAAAAAAAGATTAATAGTTGTTGGAAGCTGCCGAGCTTTTTCGGCAACTCTGACTCCACATTTACAAATAATTGATTCCGTTGGGTATATTTTATAACTGTTTTTATTGATCGATGGGTAACAATAGATTTGAGGCCGTGGCCGTGAACTACGATTCGAATTTTCAAAGAATTTTCTTTGTGAGAAAGAAGAAGACAGAAAAAAGTCGTGTGCTACACAGCCTCTTTCGATGACGTTTGACAAACGACTGGCAAAGATTTATTGTTGCACCATGGCCGTCTCTCTCTCTCTCTCAGGTCCACTGAGAGCATAGGCCCTGAGAGCAGGGGACCTGGAGCTGAAAATTTGTCGGATAGTATAATTATTCGTATCTAAATAAATAAATAAAAACAGCATAAATCTTAAGTATGTATTAGTTTCATACATACATATGTATGCTATGGAGTTCTGATGCATAAAATTATATTTATCTATATCGTGTATGTACATATTTGAAAATTTTTGACCGATCGAGAATATAGCTGCCTTATAAAACTACTCGACAAAATTGAACTTATTTAGGCTGTGGCCCAAAATGATTTTACTGATAGATTTCGAGATTTAAAATATTTTCACATTATTTTTTTTTGGTTTAGTTTTTTTTTAATAATTTTTTAAAATCTGGTATTTTTTTCAGAGGTAGTGCTTTTATTAGTCACTTAACTTAAGTATCTTATTTTTGGTTGCATATTACATTGCAGTTCTGAAAAGCTGACAAATGCAGCTACAAATCAGACGCAGACACGTTGTAGCCATAGCTTAAAGTCTGTAAGATATTAAGCTTTGAAGTTCAAATTTGATAATTTTTTGCAGTATGCAAATGTTGACCTAAAAAACTCAGGAAAATACGAAAAAAAAATATTTCTTGGCATATATTTTTATACCCGTACTCAAAAAGAGTTAAGGGGTATATTTTATTTGTTGTGAAATG
>JAWNNB010000422.1:0-15235 GCA_035043285.1 Drosophila subsilvestris
CTGCAGGGTATCAGTGGAATTCCATTTGGAAGAACGCTGATACCGCACTGGTGTGGATGGGCGCTGATCGCCGCCAACGTCTGCACGAGCTGCTGACGGGGCAGAATCAGGGACCGCTGCGAGGCAGCGCTGCCCAAATTGGTTGGCAGTTCAACTTCTTTGTATTCATTTTAATTTAGATTTAATTCGCATTCGAACCGCTCCGGTTGGCCGGAATAAAGAAAATTAAATAAAATCGATCTTTCTCTGCCGGTGGCTAAAGCCTCGGTCGCATAGGGAAAAGTAACTTAATAATTGGCGCCCAACGGGTTAAAAGATTAATAAAAATCGAACCCCGAACCAACGCGAGTGTGTGATCGCCGCAATAAAAAAAAAGGGAAAAAACCTTTAAAATATTCAAAAAAACAAATTGAGTGAAAAAACAAAACAAAACAAAAAGTGCCAAGCGCAAGTATAACAAGGCAAAGATTTTACAAATCCAAATAAAATACATACAAGTCTTCGCTGCCAAGTGCTAAAAACAGGAAAAAAAAAAACACAAAGGAAGGAAACGGGCTGAAGGGCAATCCATCGCTCAGACTCAAGGAAGTGCTGAAAAAAACAAAGAAAGGAAACCAAAGGAGCTGAAGGGCAATCCCTCGCTTCCAACGAGAAATATACCAGGAAAAAATAGGCTGAAGGGCACTCCCTCGCCTCAGGAAAATAAGAAACCAACGCAGGCTGTAGGGAATTCCCTCGCCCAGGACCCATCCAAGTCAGCGCTCAACCGGAGGAAAACATACAAATTTTTTTTTTAATTAGCAGCACTCATACCGCATAAAACATGTAAGTGAATTGTTAAGTGAGAAAATTCTATGTCAGTATAAGTGCATGTAAATAATTGTCGGTCCCAAGCAAGAAAAATACATTTTGAATGAGTTAATACCATTATGATAGTGATTTGTGAAAAAAAAAACAACGCTAGGTCAAAAGTTCCGTATGTCCGTGTAGTTAAAACAAGTTAGCACAATCACATGAGTGACAGGCAGAATACCGAAGATAGTGACGATAGTCTTAGTTCCCTCGTAGAAGGCCTCCATATAGTAGGCCAAGTACCAGCAAGAAATAGGCGGCCACAGCAAGTAGCGCAAGCAGACCAGTCTACAGTACTCCGTGCAGAACTGAGACAGTTACGGGAGGAAATGGACCAAACGCGGGCGGTCTCATCACTGCCACAGGTGGAGGTGTACAAGAAAGTACAAGTCGTTCCCGGGGTGACGTGCGATCAGTCATTGGACATGGTCAAGTCACTCCCGGAGTTCGACGGGAAACAGGTGGACTATGTCGGGTGGCGCCAGGCAGCCATGGCCGCATATGAACTGTTTGAGCCATATGAAGGTAGCAGCAAGCACTTCATGGCGACGGGTATAATTCGAAATAAAATAAAAGGGGCAGCACACAACGTGTTGTCGTCGTTCAACACAGTGTTGAACTTCAAAGCAATTATTAATAGGTTAGACAGCTCTTATGCGGACAAAACGCCAGTGGGCGTTATCCAGCAAAGACTGATGACCATGCGACAGGGGAAACCGTCGTTAACAGAGTACTATGATGAGCTAGAAAAGCAGCTCTCCCTCATTACGAAAAAAAACGTGATGAGTTATTCCGCAGAAGCAGCGGAGACCCTGAACCAAAGGGCAAGGGATGACGCCTTGGAGGTGTTCATCGCCGGATTGAGAAAGGCCTTAAAAGCGGCCGTCTTTCCGGCAAGACCAAAGGACCTGCCGACCGCTTTGGCCATAGCCCAGTCGGCAGAGTCAAGCGAGGATCGAAGCATTTTAACTGCAACCTACGCCAAGGCCATCGAGGAGAAGTCCTCTCAAACAAACGAGCGCAAATACCAAGCACCACTACATGGTAACGCAAGGCAACACAGGCCTCAGGACCCCAACTCGTACAAAAGCCCCCATTATGTTAGGAGCCAGGGCAACACCCAGCAGGGCAACTCTTACCAACAGACGAGGGCTCAAAGCCAGGCCCCGGAGCCAATGGACATTGACCCTTCATCATCTAAATTCAGGCAGCCCACGGCTCACAAAAAGTCATTTGGGGCGGGCAAGCGCGACAATAGTTTTGGGAAAAACCAGACGCGTCGGAGCGCACGTCAGGAAACTGGCGGCAAAGGGTGGATCACATTGCTACTGCGAGCAATCGGTCCACGTCGTCCTACAACGACGCCGCCGCAGAGGCAGTCGCTGAAATAGAAGCAGACGCCGAACCTGAATACGAAAGCGATTCAGTGAATTTTTTAGGGGAAGGTCCCTGCTGCCATTCGGTTGGCGAAGAGTAGCGGGGGTTAGTATTAAGCTACTCATCGACACGGGTGCGTCGAAAAATTGAATCAAGCCATTCGAATGGCTCCCCGGCGTCACCCCTGTCGAATCACCGTTCCCCGTCCACTCGATTAACGGGTCGAACAACATAACGAAAAAATGTCCCCTGTCGATATTCGGCAAAATTATCCCGTTCTTTCTTCTAGGAACACTAACGGGCTTTGATGGCATTATTGGCCTCGACCTACTAACGCAGGTAGGGGACACGCTATCCCTAACAGAGGGAACACTCACGTTCGGTAACACAACCGAAAGAGTAAAATTCCATAGGTGCACGGATGTCAACCACACCAGTGTTGTTGATATCGACGCGCCTCCAGCCGTAAAGGCAAACTTCATGCAGATGCTGAAGAAAATAAGTAAGGCATTTGCCGACCCTAACGGATCGCTGCCCTATAATACTTCGGTCGTGGCCACCATTCGCACGGTGGACGACGAACCAAGTTACTCAAAGCTATACCCCTACCCGATGGGCGTAGCTGATTTTGTTGATTCCGAGGTTAAAAGCCTCCTGAAAGACAACATTATCCGAAAATCAAGAACAATCCTATATGGGTGGTCGATAAGAAAGGCACGGATGAAAAGGGCAACAAGAAGAAACGTCTCGTAATGGACTTTCGGAAGCTCAATCAAAAAACAGTGCCAGACAAGTACCCAATGCCAAGCATATCAATGATCTTAGCAAATCTGGGTACGGCGAAATATTTTACAACTCTTGACCTAAAATCCGGGTACCGCCAAATAACTTTGGCGGAACGCGATAGGTAAAAAACTTCCTTTTCCGTAAATGGAGGAAAGTATGAGTTTTGCCGACTGCCCTTCGGTCTAAGGAATGCTGGGAGCATTTTCCAGAGGGCAATCGATGATGTTTTGCGCGATCGGCAAAACATGCTACGTCTATGTCGATGACGTGATAAATTTTTCCAAGTCCCAGGACGAACACGTTAAACACGTCGACTGGGTATTTAAAAGCCTCTATGAAGCCAACATGAGAGTGGCTCAAGAGAAGTCGCAGTTGTTTAAAATGAGCGTAGAATACCACGGTTTCATCGTAACCAGCGAAGGCACAAGAACGGACCCTGAGAAAGTGAAAGCTATCCAGGAGTACGTCGAGCCATCGACACTCTTCGGCCTAAGGTCATTCTTGGGCCTGGCGAGTTATTACAGATGTTTTGTGAAAGATTTCGCGGCAATCGCCCGTCCGCTTTCCGACATCCTGAAGGGAGAAAATGGGTCAGTTAGCAAACATAAGTCAAAGAAAACTACCATTTCCTTCAATGAGGTTCAAAGACACGCGTTCCAAAAACTTAGGAACATTCTGGCATCAGAAAACGTAATGCTGATGTACCCAGATTATAAGAAACCATTTGACCTGACAACAGACGCGTCGGCTTATGGCATAGGAGCGGTACTGTCACAGGGAGGCAGACCGATAACAATGATCTCAAGGACCCTCAAGAACAACGAGCTAAACTACGCTACAAACGAGCGGGAGCTTTTAGAAATTGTATGGGCCTTGGGGAAATTGCGCCATTATATTAATGGCGTCAGGGACATAAACGTGTTCACTGACCACCAGCCACTCACGTTCGCGGTGTCGGAGGGAAACCCCAACGCCAAAATTATATGTTGGAAGGCACGCATCGATGAGCTTGGCGCCAGGTTATTCTATAAGCCCGGAAAAGAAAACTTCGTCGCGGACGCACTGTCCCGACAAAACATTTGCGCACTAGAAAGCAGCGCACCACGGTCGGACGCAGCGACAATTCATAGTGAGGTTTCAATGACTTACACGATAGAATCGTCGGACAAACCGGCAAATTGCTTTAGGAACCAGATCATCCTAGAGGAGGCGCGCTTCCCGCTGAAACAGATTTTTGTGCTTTTTGGCGAAAAAACGCGCCATATAATACATTTTCAAAATAAGGACACTCTCGCTGAGATTGTCAAGACTGTGGTGAACCCACAAGTCGTAAACGCAATCCATTGCGAACTACCAACGCTGGCCTTCATACAGCATGAGCTAGTGAAATCCTTTCCGTCGACGAGATTCTGGCACTGCAAGAATCTCGTCGCCGATATTTTCGACGATAATGAGAAAAAAGAAATCATTATCACCGAACATAACCGAGCCCATAGAGCCGCTCAAGAAAATGTGAAGCAGGTCATGACAGACTACTACTTCCCAAAAATGACGAAACTCGCAACCATCGCTTCGGGCACGAGACGGAGGATTGGTGCCCATAGTGTGGCATAGTGTGGCATAGTGGAGGATGCACACCATATCCTCTTTGACTGCCACAGATTTCAATACGAGCGGCAGGAGCTAGAAGCCGTTGCAGGGTCCAGGGTAACCGTGGGATCTCTGGTGCCGCTGATGCTGGCAGACCAGAGAACTTGGGAAGCAGCAGCGGTGTTCGCCTCTAGCGTAATGAGGTCGCTACGTGCATTGGAGAGAAGGCGGAGGGAGCGGACGGAGTAGGTGTCCTCGCGGCGGCGAAGCAATGCCTTGCGGCAGTACCGCTAGACGCATGACCCCTATCCCCATCAGTCCCCTGTCCATCACCCCCTTATTGTTAATTGTTACTAGAGTAAGCTAAGCTAATGTTATAGTAAAATAAATGAATAAAAAAAAAAAAACACAGCTACCTACTCAATTTTGTTACTTGTGTGTGCAAACACTCATGCAGGATTGTATTGTACACTCAGTTGTCCGGTGGTTAGAAACACCGGGTTAGAAACACCCAATGGACGATTCTTCAGCGTATCTTAATAGCGAGTTACATGATGTCATCTACATGCGTCAGCCGGAGAATAGATGGAATGGAATCACCCTACATTTACCCGGTGCACCTTACGTTCCGGTGGATTCTTGCAGTTCACTGGTGTACGCACTGAAGCGTGACAAGGATGGCAATGTCGAGCGCTTTAAAGCCCGACTTCTTGCCAAAGGTTGTGCTCAGCGATATGGAGTCAATTTCACCGAGACATTTTCACCAGTTGCCAGATACTCAACGATCAGGCTGGTCATGGCGTTGGCTGCAGAACACGGGTGGTATATGCACCCAATGGACGATTCTTCAGCGTATCTTAATAGCGAGTTACATGATGTCATCTACATGCGTCAGCCGGAGAATAGATGGAATGGAACGAGAAACTCAATTCTACAATCATCAGGCTTGGTTTTCTACCCTGTCCCAGCGAGCCGTGTTTGTATTCTAGAAAATTGTCTACAAATATTTTTATTATTGTTGTATACGTAGATGATCTTCTAATAGCCAGATCCGACAGAGGATATCTCGAAAGCGTCAAGACTGCCATTGCTGACGAGTTCAAAGTGGTCGATGGC
Source organism: Drosophila subsilvestris (assembly GCA_035043285.1). Taxonomy (NCBI): domain Eukaryota; kingdom Metazoa; phylum Arthropoda; class Insecta; order Diptera; family Drosophilidae; genus Drosophila; species Drosophila subsilvestris. The sequence goes on from JAWNNB010000422.1 coordinate 5,722, forward strand.
GGCCAACTAAAGCATTTCCTAGGCATGGAAGTGATGGCGAGACCGGAAGCGTGAGGGTTGGCCACAAGCAGTATATAGAGGATCTACTCAGAGATTGCTCTATGCAATGCTGCAAGCCAAATTTTACACCACTAGAGGCAGGACATCAAGTAAAATGCGACAATCCGAGCTGCATACGTGTGAATCAGGTGGCCTATCAATCATTGATTGGGTCACTGATGTATCTGGCTATCACCACTCGTCCCGATATTCTCCATTCTGTGGCGAAATTGGAGCAACAGAATGCTGATCCCCACAGTGAACATGAAGTCGCTGCCAAACGTGTGCTTCGATATCTGAGAGGCACAGCTGATCGGCAGTTGCATTACCATCGTACTGGTCGTGCAATACATTGTTATGTGGACGCCGATTGGGCCAGCGATGCAACGGACTGCAAATCATACAGCGGTTGTGCCTTCTTTACTGCAGAAGCTGCATTTTCATTCGAATCCAAGAAGCAGAGTGTGGTCGCCCTTAGCAGTACGGAAGCTGAATATATTGCACTATCAATGGCGTCTAAAGAAGCGGCCTACATCATCAAGCTGGTTGACGAATTGGGTGTTGGCGTTGGAAAGCTCCGTCCAGTGAAGATCTTCAGCGATAATCAGAGCGCTCAACATCTTGTTAAGAATGCTACCTTTCATGCACGAAGCAAACACATAGATATTAAATATCATCATGTTAGGGAAATGTTTAAGAAAAATGTAATTGAAATAGAATATGTTCCCATATCTGATGTTCTAACCAAAAAATTTGTCTAAAGTTAGGCACGAGAAATGTAGAAAATTAATAGGATAATTCTGATTGTAATTTGAAATGATATTTGTAAAGTCAAACATAATGCGTTGAGACGGAGTGTTGAATATGTAAACTTAAACAACGCACGGTGTCTTCTTATTTTCCTTTTTTGTTATGCATTATCCAGCATAAGTACATATGTATGTATGCGCCGCAATGAAGCGACGTTCTCTCGACTCCCTTTTTGATTGTTATTCCGTCTGCCTTTGCTCTTCATTATTTAGTCACAAATATTTAGTCAAAAATAAATACCACAACGAATAAAAATAAAATGTAAAATTATTATATATAGTGATAACAACCATTTCCATTTGTTTATCGATGAAAAAAATCAATGTTTAGCACAAAATGCACCGCAAACAGTCAAATATTCAACGGAATCAAAGTTCAACTTTGACTATTACTTGTAAAGCTTCTAGATTTTGCAGCACCAAGTACTTTTGCAGACAACATTTTGAAAGATTTGTTTTTAAACGAAATTTATTTCATGCAGATATCTTGATTCGCTCGGAAGTTATTAATTTAGGAAGCTGAAATGGCCAAAAACGGCCTCAGCCGCAAAAGGGTGGCAAAAGTGAATGAATTTTTATAACGCTTTGGATACAATACACGAATCCGATAGAGAATTTTCCAAACCTTTCAAAAATGAAAGTTAACAATGAAGTGAGCAATCAAAGTTGAAAATTTGTTCCGTATGCAAAAATTTTTTAAACTTTTATTGACTACTGCATCTTTCAAGTAGAATAGGGCTTTTAAACTTAGGTAGAGGAATATGCAGTGAGCACGTATAAAAAATTTCGGATATACAAAACATAATTTTTTGTAATCCAGGTCAAAGTTCTAGTCGCGACTCTACTTTTATACCCGTACTCAGTCAGTATATAAATTTGTGAGCTTATGATAGAAATTTTAATAGAAATTTTAAATATTTTAAATTTTTTTGCTACATCTGCTAACTACATCTACATCTTAAATGTAGATTATTTAGATTCTACATCTCCTCCGCGAGGGGGCACTCGCGCATTGCACAGGGCAGAGTGTGTGCGAGCAACGGCAGAGGATGTGGGGGAAGCAACAGAAAATTAATTTCTTCATTCTGGCTATAATAATGATCCGATCTGACTCAGATTCGGCAATCTAGTAGATATGGTAAATTTCTACGATACTGCGTTTTTATCTTCAAAATTGTGGATGCCACAGATTTTTGTCCTTTGTGGGTGCGGAAGGGGGCGGGGCGAAATTTTGAAATACACATGTAGCAGTGGGATATCACATGAGTCTGGAAACAAAATTTGGTTGCTCTAGCTCTTATAGTCTCTGAGAACTAGGCGCTCATCGACTCGGCTATTGATACTGATTAAGAATATACTTTATGGGGTCGGAAAATTTTCCTTCTCTGCGTTACACACATACACTTTTACCACAAATACAATATATCCCTTAACTCTTTTTGAGTACTCAGGTACACTCAATAATTTAATCATTTTTAAATTTTCGCTACCTAAATTATGTTGTTAGCTATTAATCCATTTGCAGTTAAGCATGTTTAACTTCGACATACCTTTTTCAACAGTTTTTTTTAGCACTGCATATGGAGGTTGGCCTTTTATATTTGACCTGCATTTGACCAAGTTTTGTAACCTGCTTTTTATTTTTCCAAAAGCTGGTATATGCATATGTATATATATTGCAGTCCTTTTTGGTACAGCTCCATAGTCTTATCTAGTCTTACATCTAAGCCAGGGCTCGGCACACACTCTTACATGTTTTTTTAGTGCGCTTGTGTGAGTAAAAAAACCCGAAGAGGCCTGCCGCAGCTGCGGCTGCACTGCAAAAAACGATTTGTAGCAAAAGTTGAACTGTTGCGGGTGAAAGAAAAGTTGAAATTAAATAAAATAAAAATGTTATGTATTGAAATTTAATTCCTTTTAAAACTGGAGAAAAATTCTAGGCGCGCATTAATTGTTTTCCCATTTTACGTTGAACATGTTTTTGTGCAGTGTAAAATCAAAAGGCTGCGTAGCGTGGTCTTGCATTGTAGACGGCTAAACACAACTGATCTCATGTTTGTTCTCGCTTTGGGTATCAAGCTCGATCGAAAGAGCCGAAGTCGCATTGCCGAAGACACACGAAGGCTCGCTGCCTTTTGATACTGTACGTGTGCCGGCAGCGACGTGGCAGCGCCTTTTCCTATGTTTTAAGATAGGGCCGTGCCGAGCCCTGATCTAAACCATTAAGTTGTGTGTAAACAGTGAAATGGCGATGGAAAATATAAAATTGTTTGAGATATTTAGAACTTAAAGAACTTGAACGAATTTCAGGAAGCTATTCTCGTTGAATTAAATGTAGTATCGGACAACCCAGAGCAGCATACAAGTATAAGAAAAAATATTAAACTTGTATATACTAGTATTACAACTAAATGGGAGATCTCACATCGTAATACTAAATGGTTCAATACCAAAAACGCAAACCTGGTTAGTTGGAAAGCACTTGCTAGATGATGGACCCTCCCCGTCCACACGACGATACACAGGAAGACCAATTAAAACCCAGGAAGAGTGTTCAGCTTATACAAGAAAGATAAAACTTGTAGATGCAACATGTCATATAGCTACGGATCACTTATCGGAGGTGCTGTCAACCAAATATACGAACGACCAGGAAAACAAGATGTCACATATCACATAGTCTGTTTCAAAGGCAAGCCTGATTAGACTTGAAAGGACAAAACAATTCACAACCGAAGGCCGTACACCGTTGAACAGGCTTTGACATTTATTACTCCAACTATAACCATACTGTTAACTATGAATTTGCCCTTACTATGATCGATGGAAAATTTGTATGCGAATATAAAATCGACCTTGACATGCGCTTTTTGAAAAACACAAAAAGACTTTCAAAACTTTGATGATTCCTTAATTGAATATGAAAATTTGGAATATGGCATTTCCCTATTGCATTCAAGAATAAGATGTATGAAGTTTATTTTTAAACTTGCATATACCATCCCGCGACCGGAAAAATCTTTTGACGATAGCATGCCAGCCAAAGAGAAACATAAACACAGGAAAAAAAATAGATTCAAGACGAATTCTTTGCGAAACTTGGACTGAGGGTCGAATGTCCCTAATATGGATACGGAAACACAAACGATGGAAACTCATCCCGAAAATTATTTAAGGAAAACGAAATTAGTGCAAAAATAACTGAAGTGGTTGAAGGCATTATCCAAAGATGGCTGTAATTATACCCGAACTCAAAAAGAGTCAAGAGGTTTACTGTATTTGTGGTAAAAGTGGATGTGTGTAACGAAGAAGGAACATTTTCCGACCCCATAAAGTAAATATATACTTGATCAGCATCGTAGCCGAGTCGATAGAGCCATGTCTGTCTGTCCGTCCGTCCGTCCGCCACCTTCCAGCCCCACAAGACGAAAATTTGTGGCAGCCACAATTTTAAAGATACGATAAAACTAAAAACGCAGTATAGTAGAGAATGACCATATCTATCAGATTACCGAATCTGAATCAGATCCCATATTATAGCCAGAATAAAGAAATTAATTTTCAGTTGCTTTCCCCACCTCCTCTGGCGCTTCTGACGCCATTCATTCTCTTTCTCGCTCGCACACACTCTGCCCTGTGCAAAGCGCGAGCGTGCCCTCGCGGAGGAGGTGTAGAATCTAAATGGTAGATTTAGAATATTGGTTTCCTAAACGGTAAGCTGAAATCACAAAGTATTTGGGTCGAGTTAAAGCTGCACTTCTGAAAAAAGGTTTACAAAAACCAGATTTCAAAAATTATTTTAAAAAATTTTACCATAAAAGAAAATTACCACTAAGATTTTTAAAGCCCCAAATCTATAAAAAACGAGAAGGAACGTGAGTCGCTTCTAGTCGCGACTCTACTTTTATACCCGTACTCAGTCAGTATATAAATTTGTGAGCTTATGATTGAAATTTAAAAAAAAATTTTAATTTTACATTTTTTTTGCTACATTTGTTAACTACATCTACATGTAAAATGTAGATAATACATCTAGAACAAATATTCTACATCCGATCTGTACTGGATTTAGCAATCTGGTAGATATGGTCATTCTTTACGATACTGCGTTTTTAGTTTTATCGTATCTTCAAAATTGTGGATGCCACAGATTTTCGTCCTTTGTGAAGGCGGAAGGGGGCGGGGTGAAATTTTGAAATACACTTGTAACACATGAGTCTCGAAAAAAATTTCGTTGCTCTAGCTTTTATAGTCTCTGAGAACGAGGCGCTCATCAAAACGGACAGACGGACAGACAGACATGGCTCTATCGACTCGGCTATTGATACTGATCAAGAATATATATACTTTATGGGGTCGGAAAATTTTCCTTCTCTGCGTTACACACATCACTTTTACCACAAATACATTATACCCCTTAACTCTTTTTGAATACGGGTATAAAAACGTACGTCTGGTTCTAAGCGGCAAAATCGTGTCCGGTAGTGTAGTTGGAGGGTATAAAATACCCAATATTCTATTTTCGTTTCCGTCATCTTCAGTTGTTCGACCCTCATTCCGTCTCCCGCTACGCTTTTCATTAGTATAGCCAAATTGCTTTACTGCTCCGTGGGGAAAGATTAGATATTCTTAGTCGCGGCATCTACATATTTATTCTGTATATATATATCGATGATGATAATGCCCACACAAAAAATTTTCAAAACATTAAAATTTTTTGTAACACTTTCCACACAATTTTACAATTTTTTCAACAAACAGGCTTTTTAAAAATATTTGTTGTCTTTTAGACAATTAGTCAAATCGGTCTAAACAGATTTATTTTATCGGTATTTATGTAAGCACTCTATAACCGACTGAACCGGACTAACACGACTTTTTATACCCGTACTCAAAAAGAGTTAAGGGGTATACTGTATTTGTGCTAAAAGTGGACGTGTGTAACGCAGAGAAGGAAAATTTTCCGACCCCATAAAGTAGATATATTCTTGATCAGTATCAATAGCCGAGTCGATAGAGCCATGTCTGTCTGTCCGTCCGTCTGTTCGTCTGTCTGTCTTGATGAGCGCCTAGATCTCAGAGACTATAAGAGTTAGAGCAACCAAATTTTGTTTCGAGACTAATGTGATATCACACTGCTACAAGTGTATTTCAAAAATTCGCCCCGCCCCCTTCCGCCCCTACAAAGGACGAAAATCTGTGGCATCCACAATTTTAAACATACGATAAAACTAACGAGAAGGAACGTGAGTCGCTTCTAGTCGCGACTCTACTTTTATACCCGTACTCAGTCAGTATATAAATTTATGAACTTATGATTGAAATTTAAAAAAAAATTTTTAATTTTACATTTTACATTTTTTTGCTACATTTGTTAGCTACATCTACATGTAAAATGTAGATAATACATCAAGAACAAATATTCTACATCTACCATTTAGATTCTGCATCTCCTCCGCTAGAGGCACTGCGCGCGCATTGCACAGGGCACGAGTGTGTGCGAGCGAGACAGAGAGATAGTGAAGCGATCAGCAGCGCAAGAGGAGAGAGTGGCGGCAGCGACTGAAAATTAATTTCTTCATTCTGGCCATAATAATGATTCCGATCTGTACCAGATTTAGCAGTCTGGTAGATATGGTCATTCTCTGACGATGCTCCGTTTTTAGTTTTATCGTATGTCAAAAATTGTGGATGCCACAGATTTTTCGTCCTTTGTGAAGGCGGAAGAAGGGGAGGCGGGGGTGAAATTTTTGAAATACGCTTGTAGCAGTGTGATATCATCATTGAGTCTCGAAGCAGAATTTGGTTTGCCCTAACTCTTATAGTCTCTGAGATCAGGAACAGCACCATCAGGGCAGACAGACGAACGAGACGGACGGACAGACAGACATGGCACTATCGACTCGGCTATTGAGTACCGAGTCGGGAATATATCTACTTTATGGGGTCGGAGAATTTTCCTTCTCTGCGTTACACACATCCACTTTTGGCACAAATACAGTATACCCCTTAACTCTTTTTGAGTGCGGGTATAACGAGACAGAGAATGAGTCATCGTCAGCAACGCCAGAGGAGGTGGGGGCAGCAACTGAAAATTAATTTCTTCATTCTGGCCATAATAATAATGAATTGTGGCATCCGCAATTTTGATGATACGATAAAACTAAAAACGCAGTATCGTAGAGAATGACCATATCTATCAGATTGCCGAATCTTAACCAAATCCGATCATTATTATAGCCAGAATAAAGAAATTAATTTTCAGTTGCTTCCCCCACCTCCTCTGGCGCTGCTGACGCTATTCATTCTCTGTCTCGCTCGCACACACTCTGCCCTTTGCAATGCGCGAGCAACCCCTAGCGGAGGAGATGTAGAATCTAAATGGTAGATGTAGAATATTTTTTCTAGATGTATTATCTACATTTTACATGTAGATGTAGTTAACAAATGTAGCAAAAAATGTAAAATGTAAAAATAAAATTTTTTTTTTTAATTTTAATCATAAGCTCATAAATTTATATACTGACTGAGTACGGGTATAAAAGTAGAGTCGCGACTAGAAGCGACTCACGTTCCTTCTCGTTTTTATATATATACATAGATTAGGGGCACGGCCCCTGCGCACTCGCTTCGCTTGAGAGACAGCTCTTTTGGTTACTGCGCCTAATTAACACATCAGTGTTTTAAAATGGATAATAAAATACGAATTGCTAAGAAAGCTAAAAAATTGATACCATTTATGCCATTGATACTTTCATCCGTGTAATGCTATTAGAAGTAGTTATTAGTACAGCTGGGACAATCCGGCCTATATTTTATTTTCTGTCTCTCGTCTTCTTCCTCTTTCTTTCTCTGCCTGTTCTTTTTCTCTAACTCACACAGAAACCCATCTCATTTTCTTCTTCCTTTAACCCAGTGGTCGGCAACCTACCTGCGGCTCTTTCGCTGTAAAGATGTGGCTCTCCAGTTCCATTAATAAATATTAATAATTATATTACATTTTCAAAACTAAAAAAAAAATATTTTTTGAGCGAAAAATGTGTGTTTTTTTATCAATAAATATTATTTCTTATAAAAGGTTGTTAATCAAAACAAAAAATAAAATAAAGATGCTTTCTAATACCATGATATTAACTTAAACATTTGAGGTGGCTCTTTGAAAATGGGAAAATTTTGTAAATTGTGGTCTAACCCAATCCCCTCCCCACCCACCCGTCTTCTTCACCCCTCTTACTCAGAAGAAGAAGCACAGAAAAAAATATACGGCGGCGACCGAATGAAAAATATCTCTATTATATTCTGTACCACTTATATTCTTTTTCTTTGGCTTATTTACAGACACACCCCCTCATCTTCTTCTTCTAACGCATAGCCTTCTCTTCTTCATTCTCTAACTCAAACACAAACCCCCTTAATTTTCTTCTTCTTCCTCTAACCCACACCTGCTCCGCCCACTGTAAACCATATTGCATCTATATTCGGAATATGTATCGTACTATTTAATTAGCAAACATTTGAATTTTGTGCAACTTTAACTTTCTGAGTTGGTCTTACAAAATTTTCGGATTAGCCCTTTCTATTTGACTATTTTCACAAATAATAGTTACAATATTGTTGCATTGTATTAAATACACACATACCTTATTATTTCTTCTCGTTCTTTTTCTAATTTTAACAATATTTTTTGTTGCTTTTTTGTAGTAGCGAAAATTTTCAGCTCAAGGCCTTTTGACTTCAAACGCTCTTTCTGTAACTCTAGCTAATCCATTTTAGCCTTGGTTCGGTCGATCAGTAGGTTCTCTCGTATTTTCAAAAGACATATCAACTGTTCCGATTTGTGTTCATTATATTTTAAATATTCCTGTAAATTATCAAATAACCAATGAGCTTTATTAAATTAGTAGTGCTGCTCCTCATCACACAAAACTGTTTTTGAGACACATCCAATCTCTCAAATTGAATAAATGATAATATGAATATGTTGACATGTAAGCATTAGAAGCCAAAGAAATCCGGTTACATTTACAGTCATTATTCTCGTTTTTAAAGACAATACAACAACTAAAATAATACCCATAAAACTTGTGTTCATGGAAATTGTATTGTTTTCAAGTAATTTTAAAAAAAAGCAACAAAACTTAAATTAAAACCTATGTTACATGTTCTACATGTTTCTTCGGATTCAATTAGGATTTAATCAACTTTGCTTTTATTACGGCCTTGCATCGTCCTGGAATTAGTCAATAAGTTCCTGCCAACGCTCAAATCGTATAATTTAAACGTTATCTCAAAACTTTACTCTGGTTGACGGATATGCATTTGCTACAATGCATATGACATTCCCCCATAAGACATAACAAAACATTGATCTTTTCCGATAAAACTCAATTCCTAGCGAGCTTTCTTGAGTGTTGAAATATTTATATATTTATCAACTGGAATACACTTTTGTTAAATACGTCAAGAACAGAGTATAGGGCTTAGCCCAGCATGCCAAACGGTATTTTTTCTACAGTTTGTGTGATAATTGGTTTTCTGTGAACGCAAAAAATATTCTCTGGAGTCTTTCTTATCATATAATACCACTTAACCCTCATCAGTCAAAAGTATGTTTCGTCACTATGACACATATAATATAATATATGTAAGTTAACACTCCCCACTAG